>JANSTW010075782.1:0-20002 GCA_027564275.1 Diadocidia ferruginosa | reverse complement strand
TATTTCTGAAATCATGGAAATCATTTCGGAAATCAGAAATAATGGGACACATTTTTTTCTAGTGGTTTCCCCCTCGATTTTTATTCTTTAAATATAAGATATAGATATAGCCTTTTTGAGATCCACAATTCTCGAATCCAATTAGACAAAACAAAGTTCCATACAATTTTATTGGATTTAGTATACAGCAAACAGCTGATCCTTAATGGGTTAACAATATATTTTCACCAAAATAAATTATTAATGATTAGAACAACATGACGAAATAATTATAATTTCCAATTAATCTCGATTTTTATGCGAGGACAATTTGTTGTTGTTTGTGTTTTTTTCCTACGTACATTTTGCGTCGCTCCACCTTTTAACTTTTTTTTAACACACACGGCCACCATTTTTAATTTTTTTATTTAAATTCTTTATGAGGACGAGCAAAAATACCATTAAATTTTGGACAAATTTCTCGAGATTAAGAGATTAGGAAATATTATGAAATATTTTAAGCGATTCGCTTACGTTAAATTAGTTTTTGGAAGAATTTCACTGCTATCGATCTCCATGACTTCTTCCTCTTCTTCGTGATCGCTGTCCACAATAATGGTTTCGGTGCAATCCATGGATTTTTGCGCTAAAGCTTAATTTACTCGACGTGCGGCGCGATGTTCATGTACGAATAGTCGCGCTTGTTGTTTGGAACGATTTAATTTAGGGCAATCTCAATAGTTTTTCTTCCAAATTTTGCTAACCACCGTGCTGCAGTTTTTACACTTTACACAAAATGCTCCTCTTTGTTGGGCCGCACCACCAAAAAGAACAAAAATAATTTTCGGGTTTTTGCGTTCGCGTGTGGCTGAAGTGAATTTTGTTTTAATGTGTTGGCTATGCTGTGGTTTGTGTCTCAGATGTGTAGAATATTAATTGTGGAAGGTAAGAAATTTGATTAAAATTATTAATAATTAATTATAATTCTCTATTTTTATTAATTTAATTTGTTTTTTTTAATTAATTTTCAAACAATTTAATTTATTTAATTGTACTTTAGGTGTAAGAATTTGAATTTTACCAAAAAAGCACCATCTATATTTGAGTTTATGAATTATTCGCCAAATGTCAGAATATTTAGCTGCACGCGTTGAGGTTACGTAAAATTATTTATTATTTTGTTATTTATGTCTGGCGGAAGACTATTTATATTGTTCGAAAATAATTTAATTCTATAGAATAATGGCTAAATATTTAGCTCAGATAATAGTGCTGGGCACACAGACGGTTGCCCGTGCCTTTGGCAGAGCCCTAAAACAAGAGTATGCTGCCTCACAGGAGGCTGCAAAACGTGCTGGCGGTGGACAGCAGGGAAATCAAAGGGCAGCGGCAAATGCAAAGACTGGTTTGTTATTTTTTATCATTTCGGGCAAACAATTTACTCACATATTTTAAACGAACGCGCAGGTATAACATTAGAAGAAGCTCAACAAATCCTAAACGTTGACGGGCTGCAGGACGAACAAGACATCAAGTCAAAGTATGAGCATTTGTTTGCGGTAAACGATAAGGCAAAGGGTGGCTCATTCTATATACAGTCGAAGGTTTTCCGGGCCAAACAACGAATCGATGAGGAATTGTTGGCCACCAAAAAGAAACCGCCAAAGGCGGACGATCACCAGCACAAACCGTCCGGCAGTGACAGCTAATTTTTTCTATAGGATAATTTGGTGCAGAGTTCAGGAAACGTTGCAGCTGAGTCCTGAAAATTGTTTATGTATAAATTATATGTATTCGAGAGCGCGTTAGGTTTTTAATTTCTAGTGTAAATATAAAAATATATTGAATTGTAAGTGTCCTTTATTGTGATTTAGGGTCGGTATCTGTGTTCTAGGGACTGAGAGTTCGAACCCAACAGATATGGTTTTTTTATTACTATAAAGTATACTAGAGGGCTTTGCCTCGGTGGTCTTTGGTCCCTAACATAAAACACGTCTCTTTTACCCCTCGAATCGCTTCGCTATTTTATCTTCCTCATTCACTTCATTTTGCTTTTCTTCCTTCTGTCTTCTTTTTCTTCTTTACAATCTTTACTTTCTTCTTCCAATTCTTGTCCTTCTTTCATCTACTCTTATTCCTCCTGTTCATCTTTTTCTTTTCATTTATTCTACTTGTCTTTCTCTAGAAGCTGATAGAGTTCGAATCCTGAACGAGTATTTTTCCAACTACCTTATCCATTATCAGATTTATAAAAACAAAATTGTAAATGATTCGAAACTCACCTAATAAAAGTAGTATTAATTGGTTCAATTGTATGAACCGTATACAGTTCTGGGGGCTTTGCTCCAATAATTCTAGGGGCTTTGCTGCTGCAGCCTTTGTTCCTTAACATAAAAAAGTGGCCCTCTAACGCCTCGTATCGGTAATCTCCCGAACATTATATGAACATTGATTTCTTCTCTCTTTTCATCTAGCTACACTTCTCTTCTTTACTATCTTAACTTTGCTTTTCTTCTTTTATTCTACCTTCCTTCTTTTTTTCCTTCTCTTATTCCTCATTTTCTTCCTCCTTTACTTTCTTATTTCCTTTTTTATTTGTTCTCTTCTCTTTTTTCTTTCTTCTACCTACTTATCTTCCTTCACTTCTTAACTTATTTCTTTTACTTTTCATCCTTTTGTTTTTATTATATCCCTTTCATCTTTTTTCTTTATTCTACCTACGTATTTACTTGGAGCACTTCTGCCTTTTCTTCTTGTTAGAATAAAAGAAGTAAAGTACTTTACTTAGTACCTTCTTTTTTATTTTCATCCTTCTCTAATTCCTACTTTACTTTTTACTTGCTCAGCTTTATTTCCTTTTTTATTTATTCTCTTATTACTCTAGCTTCTTACATTATTCTTTTGCTTTTTCTTTACTTTGTTAGATATATATCTTACCTTTACTTTCTTATTATCTTCTCTTTTTTCTACTTTCTTTACTTCTTTCTTTCGCTCAACCTCCATCGTTCTTATTATATCTTTCTTTTTTCTGCCTTTTCATCCCTCTCTTTTTACTTAATTCTACATACCTTTACTTTTCTTCCTTTTTTACTATATCTTAACTTTTTTCTTTTTTATTCTACTTTTCTTCTATTCATTCTTCTTTAGTATGTTAATTTTATTTCCTTTTATATTTCTTTTGTTCCTCTACTTTCTTAAATATCTTAACTTTATTTAAGTTTTTATTTTTCTCTTCTACCTTTTTTCTACCTTATCTTCCTTCACTTCTTTCTTTTACTCTTCCTCGCCTATTCGTTTTTATTATTGCAATCTGCTCTTTTCACTTTATTCTATCTATTTCATTCGTTCTATCTTTTCTCTTTGCTATCTTAACTTTTACCCTCTTTTCTTCCTCACCTTCTTCCTACTTTACTTTTTCTTTTTTTCTCTTCTTTATATACTTTATACTTTACTTCTTATATCCCTTGGCTTCTTTCTTTTTCTTCTTCATTTAACTGTCTTATAGCTTTACCGTTAGAATGAGAACCATTTTTCTTATTTCCTTTTGTCTTCTCTTCTTTTTCCTTAACATTCTTTCTTTTACTCTTCCTCCTCTTTGTCCTATATAATATCTTCCTTCTTTTTTAGTTAGTATTGCTTCTCTCTTCCTTATCAGCAATTCGTTTGTATTTTGGAATGATTGGGGTACTTAATATAAAATATTTCATGACTTCATGCCCACCGTTGTGAACTACCACATTTTATTAGAAAATTATCACAGCAAACAAAACGCAACCATCCGCTTTCGCTTACAGCGCAGCCTACATGTGAATTCATGGATGCTTGCATCATAACATCACAACTTCAACGTTGCATTTAATTATAATTGTTCTATCGTATTGTTTATTGGCGCACCACAATTAATTAAATAAAAAACAGACTAAATGGCCAATTTAAAAAATGATCTCGATCAGTATTTGTTACTGCAGAGCGACCAGAAAAAATCTGCATCCAACAGCTTTAAAATCGACATGAAAATGCCCACAATTAAGGTGCCCGAAATAAAGAATCTCTTTGGTAAAAGTAATTCGGCACAGGAAGGAACGGCAAATAGTTGGCTTCAGGATACGCAGGACAGTTGTTGTCCAAAATTGGTACAAAGAATTTGGAATATAATTTTTAAATTAGCTAAAAATATTCTTTTTATAGACCAGAGTACAGAGAATAATTGGCTTTGTGACGTGCATTGGTCTGGGCGTATTTTGTATGACAATTTCAACATTCTACATTCCCGTGCTCATTTTGAAGGCCCGCAAATTTGCTCTGCTCTTTTCGCTGGGCAGTTTATTTTTTATTTTAAGGTACTTAACTTTCTTCTTCATTAATCCCTAAATGTTTTAAACTTCCAATTTCCCTTACAGTTTTTGCTTCCTTAGTGGATTTCTCGTATTCATTAGGCAAGCATTTTCCAAATCACGACTATCGTTGTCGATAAGCTATGCGGGCAGCCTCTTGGCCACATTATACTTTGCAATGTTTGCCCAGAGCACAGCCTTTACGGTAATGTTTGCCGTTGCCCAAATTATTACACTGTTGCTGATGATTTTGGCCGAAATACCGGGCGGTTCGAGTGGTTTGCGGTTTTTTGGCTCAATGTTTAAGAGTCGCATTGCTAGCACATTGCCGATATAGAGACTGGGATTTTTCGTTTACATTTTGTTTTAGCCATTTAAGATTCTATTTATATATAAATAAAAAAAATACGTTTAAACCAACCCATTAGTGTCCAACCAATAGATATGAATAAATTCTCGCGAAATTTTACATATTTGAACTTTCATAAGGCTACAATCAACATTTCTTAAGAGCCAACTGATAATAGTTAAGATTGGAGAATGACTTCAATCTAATTAGCAAAACTTTAAAATTAAAAATGAGTCTCTGAGTCGGCCCGTATCGAATTTTTCATTATAATATAAAAAATATTTAAATTAGAAAATTCAGGGGATTAGCAAAAGGGTTAAAAAACAAGATTTATTTTAACAAAAATATAATTTTAATAAAAGCCTCCTCTAATGACACAATTCACGAGGTGGTGGTAGACTGGGAATTTTACCCAATTCAAATTTATCTGCCTTGAAAGCCTCAAGCTCTTCGGGTTTAATTTGCTCCAGCAATCGATATATTGTCTCATCAACATTGGAGGAAGGTGGTGCCGGTGTGGCGCCAAAAGCATTGCCACCAAATACCGATTGTTGTGGTTGTTGGGTAGTCATGTTACCGAAATCCGTGGAAGCGGTCGGCTGAATCGGTTGAGCTTGAAAACTATTTGCATTTCCAAAAATACTGGGAGCCGCTGCTGCGTCTGGTTGTGGAGCTGCTGCTGCAAACGGGCCTGCGTTTGATGAGAATTGATTTTGCATCGGTTGAGCTGCACCGAAAATGTTTTGTGACGTTGGCGGAGCTGTGCTGTGTGCATTGCCGAAAATATTTTGATTAATTGGCGCACTGCCAAAGGGATTGGAAGAGTTTGTTTGTCCTGCAAATGCGGGTTGTTGACTTGCGGTGGGTGTAGCAAAAATACTTGATTGTTGTTGAGTTTGTCCGCCAAATACTGAACTTTGCCCAAACATACCAGATGGTTGAGAAGGCAGAGCGGCATTTGCTTGTGCAAATAATCCAGTGTTTTGTGCTGCTGAAGCTCCAAAGGCAGAGGCTCCGCTTGAACCAAAGAAGGAGCCGCCTTGAAATGATTGTTGTTGGCTACCGCCAAACACATTTGACGAACTAGTCTGTTCTGGTTGACCTATTTGACTGAGGGCAAACGGACTAGCAGTGGCCGGTGCGCCACCAAATACACTTTGTGGACTACCAAAGAGAGAATTGCCGCTGCTGTTTCCGCCAAATGACGACGAACCAAACAAACTACTTGTGCCTGTGGTGGTAGCAGCAGCAGTTGCTCCAAAAATACTGCTTGATGTGTTGCCGCCAAAGACATTACTTGCAAATGGATTTGTGGCATTACTATTTGTTCCAAAGACGCTGCTAGTTTGTTGTTGATTGGCTACTGCAAACGGATTTGAAGTCGACGATCTGTTTGGGTCATCAGAGGCATTGTAAAGGCTAACTATTACACTCAGCGACTCATTTTTCATCTCGAACAACTGGCTCATCTTGTTTTTTGCATCTAAAAATTGTTGATTCAGTTGTTGGACCTACGAAAGACTCATTTAGTTGGGACAATCAAAATTAACCTATATACTTACATGATTCTGAAGTGTTCCCTGTTTCTGGGCATCATAGCAAAGGGCACGCAGCTCTTCGTACGATTGATCTTCGATAAAATTCGCTATGGACGGTTTATCACGAAACGGACCGTAGCAAGAGAGAGGCCATTGATTGCCCTTTATTGCTCCATCAATGTCGGTTTGAACAACAGTTCTAAGAGTTATTAAGAATTTTTTTTAGGTTAAAAGATTCTATCCGTACGCTATATACTTACACAACATTTACGTGCTCATTTTTACATTGATTGCCGAAACGGCAATTGTTGTTTAGGAAAAATGTACAAAGGACCATATTTTTATCATTTAAATTGTTGATAATTGTCTGTACTTCTGTTATTCTCTTGTGGTTTTTTGGATTTTCACTTTGTAGCAGAAAAAAATATAAAAATCAAAACAAAAACACAAACAAAACTTAACGAAAGAAAATCTAGTACGTTGTTCATTTGCGCGGCATTTGATTTATCTTCCAGGGATGTAGTTGATTTTTTTTATTTATTATACATCGTTTAGAAATCGTTAGAGAATGTCAAAACACACTGCGACTACAATTCGTTCATTTTTTTCATCAAAATTGATTTTAGATTTTGGAAAAATTACTATGCAAAAACCAACTATTATATTTTCGAATCCGCTGAATTTGATTAGAAATCGTTAGAGAATGTCAAAATACAAAGATTGCTACAGAAGACAGATTCAATAATTTTTTCTATCGAAATCTGTTGATTCTTTTGATGCTATATGCCCAAAATTTTGAATCTGCATGGACAAAGTCTTAATTTATTTTTCGTGGATCTCCAATCTCTATGGATTGTTTTTTATTCGTGGATAAAATCTTATAACTTCATGGATTTATTATTATATCTTAATGGATATGCAAAATTCACCATAGAAAGATATAAAAATTTCTGTCATCCTTGCATGGCTGGAACAGGGCTGAAGAAGGCTTGAATGTCAGCAATTTTTTACACCTAAGAAATGTCTGAATTACAGCTATCCTTTTACGCACCTGTAATAGTAAAAAATCCTAAAGGTCAGCTGTCCTTGCACACTTGAAAAAAGAGCTGAATATCAGCTATCCTTTCACATCTCAAAAAGGGTAGAAAAAGGCGTGAATATCGCAATCCATTTCCGTCCTTTTTTAGTGACTTAAAAAATTAGGTTTTACATATTTTAAATAATTTGTATTTAAATTGACGTCTATTACCAGTAAATGCAAGTAATAATTTTTACTACAATGTATTCACTAGTCCAAAAAAATTTAAATTACAAAAAAAACCAAAACAATTTTATCGTTAAAAAAACTGCATATGGTGTATGGACCGGAATCACCCTATACACATCGTCAAGTCAACAACAAAACGCGCGCGGCAACCACACACACTCACACAGGCAGAAAAATGGATTTATGGCTTCGGTGCTGCATCGCCACAGTCCGTTTTCCCAGTTAAAGAGTGAAACGCGATGAGAAAACATCAAGCAATGCGAAGAATAGTGCGCGTCATAATTTAATTTATTGAAGCGACGGTTTTTATTCTAATTAATAAAATTAAGAAATTAATTAAAAGTTTTATAAGTTCCGCAGTGTTTTGTATATTTGAATTTAAGAAGAAAAATAACTTTTTCGTTTAAAAATTGCCGCCAGCAGAATTTCGAACTTTACAAGAATTTATTATAACGAGTACGCGGTGAAATTTATCCTTTTAGTGTTTTTAATTTGTTTTTGTTGTCAGAGCTTGGATTACCCCCCTTCACTGCAAATTTATTAATTAAAACTTCGCACACACACACCTATTACTTGGACCAAAAATGGATTAAATATTTTCAAAAGAATTAAAGAAAATTTGGAATACCTGCACCACTTACAGCCACCACTACCATACCAAGTTACCAACTACACCACCGCGCCATTATTTATATGTACGCAACTCGGATAAATTGAAGGAAAAAATTCTCTGCACCAAAAAAATAATTAATTTTTTTAATTTACCAGTGGTGTGATTGTTTTTTTTTTGGTCCCTTTATTCGTCCCGAGAACTGGTTATTACGTGTGCCGTTTGTGTATTTTCTTCCTATAATAATTTCCCTCCAAATTAATTTTGGGTTCGGAATTATTAAAGCAAAAAAATACCCAAAAAATTAACCAGTGGTGCAGTTCCGAGGCAGACAATTTAATGTGCTAATAATTAACAATAATTTTTTTCAGTTTTTTATTTTCAATTTATTTTTCCACCCCAATCCGCGTCGTTTTTCATTGTGTATTTTTTTGGAATAAAATTTTAAGTTACACGGAAAGAAAAAATTCATGTAATTTTTGGATCATCTCGTCGAAAAATTCCCAAGTTTGTTGGAAATTTTTGGCTCGCTCCCTCTTCCCGCAACAAGGATAAGTGAATTATTAATTTGTTATTTTTATCAGTTTTCCGGAGAAGTGATTTTCAAAGCAAAAAAAGAAAAATAATTTCTAAAAAGGTGTGGTGATTTTTTTGCTGGCAAAAAAAATTGTGTAAATTGGAAAATTGTGTGTGAAAAAAAAATTGTGTTTACACCACAACAAAATAGTGTTAAAATCGATGAAAATTGTCGAAAATTTATTGTGAAAAAAAATATAGATAAGAAAATTCCTCTCTGCATATAGTGTAGTACAAAAGGGCGACAAGGCGAAAAACGTTTTTTTTTTCGTTTGCATTTTCTTTCTCGATTTGAAAAAAGAAAAATATGAAAAGTGTTACGGTTGTTCGGGCATAATCGCAATTGTTGTTCAAAAGTATTTTCAGTGTGTTCAAATAAATAATGCGGTTTGAAAAAGTGAGTTAAATGAAATTCAGGAAGTCGCGCCCTGAATAAACCAACCTCGCCTCCATGAAGAATTTAAGGCAAAATGGTACGCGAGACTCGTCACCTTTGGGTTGGAAATTTACCCGAAACTGTATGCGAGGAAAAGATACGAGATCACTTTAAACGGTAATTAGATTTTTTTCTTCAGATTTTTTAAACTTAATATAAGGACCCATTAAGGACCTGCAGCACTATATAGCCGAACTACAGAGTAATATGTGGGTTTATGGGAAATTCTAAAACTTTCATGAGTCAGTGTCCCATCATTTCTCATTTCTAAAGAGTTTTGAAACGATTTTCGTAGTTTCTGAAACGATTTCTTTTTAATTTCTTATTTCCGAAACGATTTTCTTGATTTCTAAACTAATTATCGAGATTAGTGAGATTTCTGAAACGATTTTCGAAATGATTTTCGAAATTTCCGAAACAGTTTTCATGATTTCTGAAATATTTCTCGTTATTTTTGTGATTTCTGAAATTATTTCTATGTTTTCTCATAATTTCTTCTTTCCGAATTTTTTTTTCAAGATTTCTGATATGATTTTCACGATTTCCGGCATTTCTGAGAAGATTTCTGTAAATTCCGCAACGTATTTCGTCATTTCTGAAATGATTCTCGTGATTTCCGAGATTTCAGAGAACATTTACGTGACGTCTGAAACGTTTTTCGTGATTTCTGAGAATATTTCCCAAATGTTCGAAGCGTTTTTCTTGATTTCCAAGATTTCTGAGAATACGTCATACGTGATTTGCAATACTTTTTTCGTTATTTACGAGATTTCTAAAAATATTTCGATAATTTCCGAAAAACAAATTTCTGACTTAAGACATTTCCGTGATTTAGGTACACGTTACTAGAAATATTTTGATGATTTCCGAAAACACATTAGTGATTTCAGATCAAACATTTCTGTGATTTCCGAAATGTTCTACATGATTTCCGAAATATCTGAGAATATTTCCGTGATTTACGGAAGGTTTTTCGTGTCTTCGGTAATGATTCTCCAAATTTCTGAAGATTTCTATGATTTTTGAAAATATTTTCGACATTTCCGAAACGGTTTTCATAATTTCTAAAATGATTCTTCAGATTTCTGAAAATTTTTGTGATTTATGAAAATATTTTCGAGATTTCCGTTATTTACCAAAATTATTTTTGAGATTTCTATTATTCTTGGGATTTCTGAATATTTTCGTGATTTCTGAGAAGATTTCAGTATTGCCAAAACGTTTTTCGTGATTTATGAAGATTTTTGAAATATTTCAGTAATTTCCAAAACGTTTTTTGTGATTTATGAAATTATTCTCTAGATTTCTGAAGATTTCCGTGATTCATAAAATTATTTTTTAGATTTTCGAAACATTTTCCTGATTTCTGGAAGGATTCTTGGGATTTCTGAAAATTTTCGTGATTGTTGGAAAGATTTCAATGATTTCCAAAACATTTTTTGGTATTTCTGAAATTATTCTCGAGATTTTTGAGAATATATTTAGTGATTTCCGAAACGTTTTCGTGATTTCTGAAATAATTCTCTTAATTTTCGATATTTCTAAGAAGATTCCCGTGATTTTTCTGAAATTATTCTCCTGATCTCTTAAGATTTCCGTGATTACTGAAATTATTCTCAAGATTTCCGAAACGGTTTTCATGATTTCTGGAATGATTCTCATGATTTTCGAAATTTCTGTTATGATTTTCGAAATTTCTTAAACAATTTTCGTCATTTCTCATATGATTTCTTATTTCCTAAACGTTTTTTGTGATATTCGTGATTTCTGAAACGGTCAATATGCTTTTTGAAATCTAGCCCTCGTGATTTACGAGTTTTCGGGAATGATTTTCTTGATTTCTAAAATGATTCTCGTATAATTTCCGGGATTTCTGAAACGAATTTGCAGCTACAGTCTTGGTAATTTTCAATAGTTTAAAAAATGTGATTTTTTTTTTAATATTTTCGGGCTTAGGCGATTTGGTCAATTGTCTTCAGGGAAATTATTCTGTTACGATCTTGAACTCTAAGGACAATTATTGCTTTCTAAGATCAAATAAAATGGTTCCAGTTGCAGATTTTCTTAAAATTTAATAAATTATTGTGTTGTCTAAAGCATTCCACAATAGATTATAATATAATAGTTGGGAATTAGGATGTCTCAACTCACCCTTAGCAAATTTATATATTTTTTAGAAGCCTATAACTCCTCCCGGATTACTCTCTATTAATTTAAATCAATATAATCCTTTTTACCTGTACACGATAGGGTAGACTTTTGCTTTTCATAAACAATATTATATTTCAATGCAGTTTTTAGCGAGTGAAAGACTTTTGGCTCTGAAAATGCGGCTTCAATTTAAAATAATCGTCGAAAAAACGCACTATACATAATTTGACATTGCACAATGATTGGAGGAAAAAGTCTATAAAATTTACGTTGTCAATTTTCAATTTATTTGCAAAAGGAAGGGTAAAAACATTATACCTACTTAAAAAAAGCCTTCAAAGTTTATCAATTTCAAGGATATTTCTATAGATTTTAAATTAAATGAAAAGTAACAAAAATATTTTGTGTAACTGTAACACGTCAATAAAAAGTAATTGTGTTGTAGCGAGTGTTGTAGCCTAAAAACGTTTATTTTATTTTAAAATCGTCAGTTTTTGATACTAAATTATATGGGTAACCTCAAAGGGTGGCGATTACGCACCCCGCGACTCATCTATAATAGTTCGCAAAGCATAGAAAATAATTAAATCCTTTGTAACAAAACTCTTTCGACTGGAAAATACTTCACTTTTCAGCCCAAAAAACATATCGGTACACTAACTTCAATAACCGCTATCCCCGAGGGGGTACTTAAATGTGGAAGTCCTGGGACAACCTCGATATGGAAGTAATATGGAAGTCATGAAAGTCAGATGGAAGTTATGGAAGTCAGATGGAAGTCAAGTGGAAGTCAAATGGAAATCAGATGGAAGTCATGCAAGTCACATGGAAGTCATATGCCAGTCAATATGGAAGTCAGTGGGACAAATATTTTTCAAGTGATTACCCCCTCGGCTATCCCACCGCTAGTTAAGTGGTGCGATAGCTCTTATTAAAGTTAGTGTTATCGGATTTGCGGGGTTACATAATCTATAATCAAAGAATTAGAAGATTTATTATATAAGAAATTTAACTCACACGTTTCCACAATACAATAAAGATATCTAAAAAAAAAATCTTCTCGGTGCTAGTTGGCGAATGGTACACACATTAGAATATTAGAAAATTAAATTAAAAAAAAACAAGTCCTGATTCAAATCTCTTATACACTAATCTATTCAGAACAACAACAAATATTCTAGCCGCATAATTTTTGTCTATAAATCTGAATTATTATTATTTGAAGAACGATTCTAAATTCAAGTTTTTCAGGTTCGCATCTTTTCAAAAAAAAAAAACAAAAAAATATTAAAAATTAAAATTTATCGATGTTTTGGTCAGTTGATTTTATTCAAATTTTTTGAACATGTTCTTCTTATATTGTGGCGATTGTGTGATGTTATTGCGCTAAGTCATCAATAGAATAAAAGTTAAACACGATCGATACATCCATACATACAACAAAGTCATAAAGATCTAATTTTATTTATTAAAATATACGACTTTTTGTTTTTGTAATGTTTTTTGGTCGTGGTCGAGGCCATAACTACCTAAAAATCAATCGGAACGAAAACTTGTTTTTTTTTCAAACAATTGTTGAATATTTTCGATTATTTTTTTTTGGAAAAATAATTTTTTATTGACCAGCAGCATGGTTCATATGTTTAAGAAAATTTTTCGTCGAATGATCAAATTTTGATAAAATGTTGTTCTAATCATTTTCATTATCAAAAAATTTACGAAAAATCTTCAAAACAATTTAAAAAAAACTTCGTTTTTAGACATCGAAAAGACTTGTTAAGGTGTATAGTCCTAAGGCTTTCAAGGTCACACTCAACAAATATAAGACTTGAAGCCTTAAAAATGCTGGTCCAAAGGTTTTTCCTCGGGTTTTTCCGAGGGGTTAACCACTATTGGATATCATGGGACAAGCTTGTGGAAATCATTTGGAAATCATTTCGAAAAATGGAAATCATTTGGAAATCATTTCAAAAAATGGAAATCATTTTGGAAATCATTGAAATTTGGAAATCAGTGGGACACAATTTTTCATAGTGGTTAACCCCTCGGGTTTTTCATATGTCTTCATTTTAAATACCTCTAGGATTTACTAACTTATTCATATTGTGTTGACGGATAAATCTTAAATAGATAAGGCTAAATTAAAATCAAAGCATACGAACTTTGGAACTCCGCCACAATTCTCGCTCTTTAAATAATTAATATTCTCAAGCAGTTTCTTAAGATGACACGTTTCTATATAATCCGTAATTTATTGAATGCATTTTTTTAATAAACACGTTTCTTTTTTGACAAAAAATCAATAAAAAATTAAATCAATAAAATTTCATATTGTCATAGAATGAGTTTTGTTCTCTAACAGGACGTATATGGATGTAATATGGGATTTTGAGCTAATTTCATATGGAAGTCATGGAAGTCAATTATTGGAAGTCATGAAAGTCAGTGGGACAAATACTTTTCAAGGTAACCATGTGAGATGAGCTACTAAAGGAACTAACCAGCTGATAAAATGAATTTAATTTTCAATAGACTCCCATATGAATTTCAAAATTCCAAAAGACTCATATTGGCAATCTCTATGATGTAACTCTTGTTTGGGTTCCTGGTCGTAGCTGTATCGCTGGTAATGAGCATGCAGATGAACTGGCAAGACAGGGTTCAGCTCTAGACAGTAATCTTGCTCGGGAAGTTCTTTCCTCGTTGAACTCAGTTAAGAGTCACTTAAAGGTGAATTTTTTGCATTTAGCTGACTTGAGATGGACCAGAACTATCTCTTGTCGTAGAACCAGGCAGACCTGGCCTTCCTACAACCAAAATAGAACAGATGCACTTATGGGTTGTCTTGTTTGGACATCTCTAGATTGGTTGCGGTTCTCTCTGGCCATGTGGCTAGGTTGGGGATCCCACACAATGTGTCTTAGGAGACTGCGGGCGGGATGCTCCTTTATATCGTTTTGTTTTCTAAGAATCAAACCGAAGACTACCTATTTCGTTTCCCACTTCTCAGGAAACAAGAGGAACATAAGACCAGTATCTTATGGCAGCTTTCTGGGGCGAGCAGAAAGCACTTACGGATATCACGGGACAAATTATTTCGGATATCACGGAAATCATATCGAAAATCACGGAAATCATATCAGATATACCGAAAAAAAATAACTCCAGAAACCAAAAATCATGGGACAACATTTTTTCTAGTGGGTTTCTCCTCGTCCTGGGGGACTTTATTCAATGAAACCATCATTAAAACTATATTTTATATATAATTTTATCCACTCGTAAGCGGGTGTCTAAGGCTTCTGTCTTCTCTGTCGAATCAAGATCTCATATTTTAGGCATAGAAAAGCATTCTGTGCACTTTTGTTACGATCGGATCACGCTATCGAGTACCTCCAGTCCAAAAGATAGAAATTTGTGGAACATTTATCATTTTGATAAAAATGTGTATATCATTTTCGTTGTCTGTTTTAATAAATTCATAAAAAAAAAAATTTTAAAGCTATCAGCTTATCTAAAGATAGTTTTATTACATGGAATTTATTCAAAAATTGATTATATAAAAACAATTGGACCATTGGCTCCGTTTAGGAAGGGGGGGGGTTATTGGCTTGCTTTCGAAGAGGTGTCCAAAATTGATTTTTCCATCGACAACTCTCTTAAATGAAAAATATTTTTTTTTTAAATAAAAATAATCAATATTGATAATTAAAAAAAGAAATTATAGGCCGAGATCTCAACTGATGACGTCACACAAATTAATTAAAGTAAAAGAAATAAGAAATGCTTTTTACAAATTTGAGTTATTGAATTTTTTTCTTCAAATTTTTTTGAAGCAACATTATAGACTGAGCATAAAATTCTATGTTTTAGGTGTAACAGTAATATTTCTCTGTCATACATAGTGTGGGTGCTATAGGGTATTGTTATGTATGGATTTTTTCTTTATTTTACTTAATCGAGTTCAATTCAAATCCGTACCCTCTCCACCCCCTTTCAGTACTCAGGTACCCACTAGTATAACATAAGACAAAATTTGGCAATTTTATTACAGCCTTCGCCATATTATGGAGTAACTTTAAATATTTTATTGTCTCTATAGCTCTGATGGTACAAATACGACGTCCTCTACCTACCTATGTTTATATAACTAACTATACATAATACATTTTATTTATAATTAACATCTCTTCGTCAACACAATTTTGTGAAAACATACACAGCACAATATTATAGTGTTGTAGAGGCTCAGCAGGCTTATATACCTACCTATATAACATTATTATGTAGAGATTATTACAAAGAGCTATATTATGTACAAAATGTACATTATAATTTTTCGTTTCTTCTATTTATTCAAAGAAATATTATTAGGTATACATAATATAAATCTTTTACATTTTATAATAGTAGAGGTACCTCTACTATATACTTTATAATAATAATAATAATATAAAATCTATGCATATAAAAAAATCATATAGCTATAAATATATATAGCAACTATATATAAATAAAATATAGAAAAAAAAAACTTTTATATACCCAGAGAGATAGATGTTTTCATATAGTTAGTTATATATAATACGTATGTACGTATATAAATAACCCGTATTTATAATAGATAATTTTATCTCTTTCCAACGCACGGTATATTGCTGCGGCTCTGGTTCGATACGATATACGAACGAACAGCACAGCACAGCAAAAAAAAAATACAGAAAAAGATTATTTGTATGAGAAATATAATAATAAAATGTAGGCATGCGCGGGGTGAGGTAACGCCAGAAGAGGAACTTGAACTATAATGGCCGCCTCATAAAACAGTGTCTGTGCTGAAAACATTCGGTATAGAAAAAAGTTTTTGGATTTGTTTTCTATATAGCCAGGCTATATCTATACACAACACGTTATACATTTATTATATCTCTCTATATATAGATAATAATATACAGTATACGTATATAGGTATATTGTGTATACATTTATATATATATAGCGACGTAGTGGCTGTGCTGAAAACATTTTCTTCATCATTCACTTTAATGTTATGTATTATTATAAATTTTTTTTTCTCTATACAAAAAACGTATAATCATTGTTTTTTGTGATGTTTACGCTTTAAATTTGGAATCTAATTACATGCAATGGATGTGTTTTTTTTTTCGACGAGAAAAAAATTCTTTTTATTGTTATTATTATACAATAATATTTCTTCGTTTATAAAAATCTACCTGTCTAAAAACAAGAATTAAACACAAGAAAAAAACATACGTTTTTTCAAGCGCGCAATCTTTAGCAGCTAAAGCCAGCTATTATTACGCGTCGTTCTATTTTTAGGAAAACAATATTTTAAAATTTATTGTACATCAACTAAAATTTACTGATGCCAATATTATGACTTTTTAAAGCCATTTTTATATTTTGTACTATTACATAACTAACATAATTATAATGGCTTTACGAATTTTTAATTATCAATTTTTTTGCGGGAATTATAGAAGAGGATTATAAGACAATCTTTATTCATAAACGATTAGATTTATGTAAGATTATTGAAAATAAAAATTAACAATATTGTTACAAATTTTTATGCTGAATTTTATGAAATAAATGAAACGTGTTGGTGTCACTCAATATGATTTTCTTCACCCATATTTAAATTTACCATTGAACACAAACAGATTGGCTTTCTTCGATGAAATGGACATGCAAAGGGTTAAGGTATGGTGCCTCAAACTCTGGTCACGGATTTTACGTTTTAACAGTATTTTTTAATGATTTACAGTTAACTGTTTAAAAATATATAATTTTTTATTTATTTTTTCTGACATTTCGTTTACTCTTTCAGATGAATAGTACGAAAATATTTTGTTTTTTGTGTTAGCCATAAGAAATGAGCTCAAACAGGGTCACGGAGTTTACGAAATTTGGACACTTATATTTAGTATACTGAATTCAAATGAAAAAATCTGCTATTTAACTGAAGCCAATAATATTTTTTTTATTTTTATAGGTCACAAATGTAATATAAAATCTTTTAAGTATCATTAGGGATAATAAAAAACGTTAGCAGTATTTTTGAAGGTTGAATATTGAGTAATTGCGGGTCTCGGATATTACGGTCACGGATTTACGCTAAAAATCATAAAAGTTTATATATATTCCACTTAAGCGTGGAATGGCCGTACAATTAAAATCTAGAGGTTCGTCGCTTTTTAGAAGTCTTTCGTTTTTAACACGGATGTAAACATATAATTTATTCAAAATTTCCGTGGTTTTTAATATGTAATTTCATTTTGTTGATAAATTGTGACAGTTAAACATTTTCTATATAGAAGAATTATATTTTATTTATTATTTGACTTAGTATTTATAATATGTTGAGAGAATCTTATTTACCCTTGTGTGCATGTGAACTCTACTTTTTCTAGAAAAATTTTTAATACCAATGGCAATCGTCCAATTTTGAATATTTAAATTTCGCACTAACTTCATTTGTAATTTCAGAAAATTTTCTAGAATATGGTTGATTACACTTTTGTAATTTTGAATTGCTATCTTTTTTAAAGAGAACGACTTCCATTTTTGCCAAATGTGAACTATTTAACGATTTTTACAATTGTTACAGTTAATATTTCTAGGATTTTTCTACATTTTTGAATAACACTTATTTTCTGTTGAATCAGTTTGGCGAACTAGTTCGCAACAGAATGTCTGTCCGTGTATACAATGTGATATTAAATAACCTTCACTTGTTGATATTGAAGATATTGTACAGACATAATATACGTTAGCTACATTTTAATGGAAATAATTTGTTAAAATCCTTATAAAATTTTGATTGACCGCGATGTAATTAGTGTTGAACTATCATTATGCTATGTTAAATATTGCATCTGCAATATGCATGCTTATCAAATCATCGTATTCATCACTTGATATATCTATCAAAAGATAATTATAAATTAAATATAACATTTTTGTTTCTATAATATATATTATCATGATAACCCAAAGGCCTGCATTAATTTTTATTATCTTATAATTTAAATTTGATATTTTTGATTGATATTTTAATTTATAAAACGTCAAATGTTGCACTTTCTGAATGTGATGGCAGAGAAGCATCGTGCAGTGTTAAATATGCGCTATAGAGTGTGCTTTATTGGCTTTCAAATATTTTGATTCAAAGATAAAAGTTCACTTCGAAAGATTACCTCTATACTGAAGTAATGAGCTTCATAAATTATTTTGTTGTGTGAGTTGTACAGATAGATTAAGACTATATATTAAGACATAGTTTCCTGTTGAGGCATATACACTATACAGTATACACATACATATCCTGAACTCCTAGGTTTTTCCAATTGCTATATAGTTCAATGGTTCTAACTGGTATATCTTATTTTGTCATTCGTGGGATTTTTGGTTTTTTATTGTATCAAAAAACAGTTTTTCTAAATTCTAGCTGTGTTTATTTTGTTCGACTTTTCAATGTAACCAATCGAACAATTAAAATCAATTCAGAAATTACACACTAGTTATATACGGTTTATACAGTCAAGCCTGGTTTGGACTGGTAAGTAAACTACGACCAAGACCAACTAATTGTATTTAACTCTTTTGAGGCGTATAGTGGAACAAGTGTGAGAGAAGGAACACTTGTTGCTATATAACGTTTGAAAAAAAGTATATATATAGTATACGTAGGCGACTACTAGGGTGGGGAAATCCGGGATTTTAAAGACCCGGGTACTGCGAGTATCTGTAAAATTTTCGATTAATCTTCATTACAGACTACCGGGAAATCGAGAAAATAAAAAGGTGAAAAAGTAGTAATATAATTTAGTAAAATAAAATAATTTAGTAAGAAAAACACAAATTTATTAGATTCAGAAGGAATATTCACATTCATCTTTAATAAATTGAAAAAAAAAAGATCGCCGTTATCACTTGTATTACTGCATCATTTGGAAGAACGTATATAAATCAGCGATGAAACATAACATTAGTTTCCCTAATGATGTGCAATAAAAAAAAATCCTTGATAAAGCTAGAAACGATTTTTTTTATTGCTTTTACTATTCATTACAAAAATCCAACATGGAGTTTAGTACAAGCCTTAATTTAGGTCAAAATGGTCAAATTGCCGGGACCATGTTTTTTCTCGTTTTATGATGCCATCCGTCCGTCCTTCTCTCCGTCTGTCCGTCTGTCTGTCAGCAAAATATTACCTACAAGAAAGTTTTACACCAGTGGACGGATTTGGCCAAAATTTTGTGGAAATGAGTTTTAAGAGATTTGTAGTTCTTGAACTGCATTTGGAGTCTCTAAGTCAAAGATGAAGTGGGGCTTCCATATAATCTTTTTTTTAATGGCCGAAAAATACGAGCATATAGAGAAAGTATTTTACCAGTGTGCTAAAAAAGCTTTTAAATATGAGCAATGGAGCATATAGATAAAGCTATTGGCATTCTGGCTCAATCCCGACGTCACGACTTAAGAAATAAGAGTGAACCATACTTTAAAGGGGACATTGTGAGTATAATCATGAGAAGGTTTGTGGAGGTTGGTCAATTTTGGTGTAAGGGTAGGTTTTAAGTTAATATATGGACCTATATATACTCTGGAATTGCATCTGGGGTTTCTAGGTTAAAGACTTATTTTTTGTTGTTGTAAATATCGAATAGTTCAAATTTTTTGTTCAAAAATGTCAGCTAATAGAGAATGTTTTGGTTTGTGTCAGTTTTCAACTGGTA
>JANSTW010075671.1:0-20003 GCA_027564275.1 Diadocidia ferruginosa | reverse complement strand
TGTTTGTGTCTTCGCTAAAAACTGCTAAAAAACGATTAAATTTCCCTTCTAAAAATTATAAACAAAGCGATGGGTTTATATATTGGATGTTATAACCGATTTGAGAATTAGAAAAAAAAATTGAAAAAAAAGCTTGTTTAAGCTTCCGGGTGTTATGTCTTTGAGTCATGAAGAATTGTCATGTCACTTTTCATTTCATATAGCTACATATATTTGGTTGTTAATTAACAAATGTTTGCATATATTTTTTAATATTCGTATTACGCGCGCACCTTAAAATAATTCGATTGGATTATATTTAATTAATTTTTCAAGCCTTTGTTTTAATTATATTAAGATTTTTCTTTGTTAGTTTTTAAAATCATATACAAAATATGTTTACGAATATTTTTTTAAATTTAATTTAAGCGAGTTGAGAATTTTTTAGAAAATTAATATTTATAATAATACTGATCAATGTATACGGATGACAGTTTTCTCTGATATAATTAACTATTTTACAGTGTGTTGATGACGTGATGATTTTTCACGGTGCCTTCCGTTCGATGATCTTTGTTTTGATGATGATCTAGAACGAAAATTTAAATTGTAACTTATTTTTTATTTAACAGTTTTGTCTTTAAATATATAATACGTAGAAAATCTGGTTACATACGAAGCACACCTTTCTTCAATTGAATACAAAGAAAGAAATGTTTGTATACAGATCTTTTCTTTAATTTTTATTTTTAAAATCTACTTTATAGAAATGCAATGAAATTAAATTAGATTAAATAGGCTTTATACGAAAGTTAAATTTTAAACAATATTGTAAACATTTTAAGACTAAATTTCGATTTTATTGTATGAAAAATCTACAGTTGAAGTAGCTTTTCTTTATTCAATAAGTTGACGAAAGCTTTTAAGTTAAAGTAATTTATGGTTATTTGATTGTAAGAAATGCACATTGAAACGAATCAAAAGTTTATTCTTATATTAGTCTATATAAATGTCAAGGTAATTACAGGCAAAAGAACTGTATAGTATTAGCACGGAAAATAATCAAATCAGAATGCGTAATTAATGTATAATTTCTGGTAATGAATTGGAGTCTAAATTTAGATATATAACTATCACATAGAAGAAGCAGTTTTATTTTGTCTTTGAATATCTGTTGGACAATGGACATAAGGGGAATAACTTTTGAGGGATCAAATTGACGATGGATGATGACTTATTAATTAAAGTAAAGCCCCGGTTAACATCGACTATAAAATGCACTATACAGCAGCTATATTCCATTCTGAAAAAGCTTAAAAACGAGAAGCTTCCGGTAGCGACTAGTTTTCATATAAATAATCGCTACCAATGATATTATTATTTGCTCACCGAAACAAGTTCAATTTTTGTAAAAAAAATAGTCACGCTTGGAGACAGCAAATAGAAATTTGAGGTGACACTGGTGGAAGAGAAGACACTTTTTATGGATAAATGATTTATGGAAGTGAGAAGTTAGTTTACACATAATACCGACTATAAAGTTTTCGCTGAAAATCTTGTGTATTATGAACAAACTCATAAATGTTAAGATATAATAAATTATTCGAAATATTTAGTAGATGACTGCTAGTAGTATAGTATATGCATTATACATATATAATGGAAAATAATTTTTACTGTCGCTGAGCTTTCTGATTATCATTTTCTGTGGTCATACTTCATATTGAGAAAAGTTTTCGTTTCAAACTAAGTTTAAAAAAAAAGAAAAAATTGAATTCATACCTATTTACTGTATAAATTCAGGATATAGATAAGTATAGTACTAATATATACTAACTAAAAATCTACTTCATGCAAATGCTTGATCAACAACAACAAGAAAAATTATAAATGTCTACAATGAATTAGCTAACCTATGTACTACACCAGAGCAACTTGTTGCGCAATTTTTTTTCTTATAGGTCATATAGCTTGATCCACAAAATAAAAAAAATATGATATTTTTTACATTTACTTGAATGGATCTTCGAACTTGTAGTTTTAAGTCTTTACACTAATATATATCGCAAAGTTCGACCAAAGTAAATATTAAACAAAATTAAATAATATTACTTCGTTGACCAATAAGTTATATGAAGCTGAAAGAAAAAAAGTTGCACAACAACTTGCTCTGGTTTAGTAAATAAGTAATATGGTAATTATGTATTAAACTACAGTAAGTATATGACAATTTTAATTAAGAAAATCGATTCTACCTATTTTTGAACTTTTATAAAATATCTTTTGTAATAATTTACATAAAAAAATATTTTATTTATCGGAAATAAATATTTGGCATTTTTCTTTGATCAAATATGTCGTATAGTTTGATATACGATTTTATGAACATATACAGTATGAACCAAATAATTTATTTTTATTTCGATTTTTTAGCTTTCGTTTAACAAAATTTGGTGATGTATGGTGGATCGACGTTGAACCAGATGCTACTCTCAGTCTACGCTTTTTTCTCGGCGGAGGAATCATAAATGATGGTTGTAATACATACGTAGTAGTTGTTGTGGTTGATGCAGTTCCGCCACTGTGTTTTATCATTCCATTTCTTTCCTGATGAACTTGTGGCTTTACTATAAATTATTTATAAATAACCAATAGATTAATTCATTTATTATATAAATAGAAAGATAATAAAAATTTAACTTACTTTTTTCTTTAGTTGTTGAATCACCGTTTGATGTTCGAGATTTTCTTGAACAAATTTTATTGTCATCGGACGAACGCATTCCAGACGAGCTACGGTGTCTATGATGACGTTCTGCTTTTCTTGGAACATCACTATAAATAATTAAAAGTAATTATTTATACTAATTCATATAACACATATTTAAATTAAGGGGCCTTTCCATTGGGGAATCATAAATATTGTGCGAAAAAATAAAGCTAGAAGTACATTTCATACGAGAAAAATTATAAAAAAAATATTAAAGTGCAATAGAAATTCACAATATCTGCTTTTGTCTTTCAGCAAAGTTTACAGGTAAGTATCTCTCTTCTCAATCTCCCGATAAAAATTTATTCACACAATAAATTGTCCTGTCGAAACCCCACAATAAACAAAAACGTCTATATTCGACTTTTCCACAGTTGAAACATATTTTTTTTGTAATTTTTCCAGTAATTTTCCAAATTTCTTATATTATAAAGATACAATTTTTTATATTTTTGAATTTATTTTCAATTTTTTAAGCTAAGCGGTATGAATTTAAGACAATTTAAAGTAATTATTTCACGTTTCGTCTGCTTTATATAGACATCATCAAATAGTTAGACGACATAACACCCAAAAGCTTAAAAAAGCTTTTTTCAAAATTTCTTCTAATTCTCTTTGTTTAAAATTTGATGGTTTTAGCAGTTTTTATAGTGAAGAAATAAACGATAAATAAGTTTTCGTGTGATTTAAGCTAGGCAAAGCTTTTGGGTGTTATGTAAGGACATCCATAAATTGAAGGATAGAATTTACAAACGTTATAAAATTTACCATTTACATAAACTTTAAGAGCAAATTATTTTAGATAGATTTTTTAATCTTATTTATTTTATTTATTTTTTTAAAAGATAATTTTTGGGTTCTCTTATTTTTAACCAAATGTTTAATATATTTCTAATTGAATTGAAAGAGAAAACAAGTAAATATTATACCTTTCCGATAAGTTGGGATCCTTAACAATTAGTGATGAAGCACTTTTTCTCGATCGATGTGGTGCCCGAATCGGCGGAGCTTTGTTTAAATCTTCCAAAGAAGTGTCATGTGATGAATGAACATTTCGTTTACTAGAACTAGTAGACGAACTTCCACCATGTGCTCTAACCGCGACTGAGGTCTCTTTTTGTGTTCGTCGACGACCAGACTTGTTTTGACTATCTTCTGAAGACTGGGATAGCGTTTTTTGTCGTGTTGCGCGATCTGATGCCGTTCTATTAGTAGTTATGGTTAAACGCTTTGTACGTCCTGTAGAATTATTCGATATGCTTTCAGATGATGAGGCTGATGATATTCGATTTATTGGTTTTATTCGTGTTAGTAATTCGTTAAATCCTCTCGATACTTGAACGGCTTTCGATTGCATTAATTTCGGTATTGTTTTTTCTTCTTCGACAATCGTTTCAAATGGTTTAGTAGTTCGATGTTTTTTCGGTGTTTTTATTTTTTCTGTTGGTTTTTGTGCCTAAAAAATGAAACAATTAGAACTAGACGTTTTAAAGGAAATTCTGTTTACTTCATCGGCCGCTTCATTCAGTTCTTTTAAGATCATTTCGTCACGTTCGAGATCTAATTTTCTGTTATATACGTTAGGTTTTAAATTTTCATAAATTGGTGAACTATCTGTTGATGATGGGGTTGTGATTTCGGTAGTAGATGATTTTAATGAAGATATTAATTTCGTTGATCTTTCCATAGACGGGCTATAATTCAGTTTTGAGGCACCTATTTTCGATGATCTCTCTACATTAGGACTATGATTTATCAATAAATCAGGTTTATCACTATTTAACTTGCCATCATTAAATTTCTTTTTATTGTTAGTATCGTCGATTTTTATACCAGTTGGTGAAACATTTAATCCAAAATAGAAAAGCTCGTGTTCCTTTAGCTTCCTAGCACCACCAACCGGTTTTAGGGCAACATTATTTTTGTCTACCATATCGTTTGAGTTATGCATTATGGTTTTTCGTGAATCTACAAAATTCGTTGAGTTCTTTGTCGATGATTCATTTAGTTGCGTTTGTGTCACTGTATAGAATAGAAACATTAATTCTATCGTAATCATTAACACTTAGAATTTATTTACCTGGTAAATAAGTATTTACTTTTGGTTTAAGAATCGTTTTTTCAAATTTATGAATTGGTTCGGTGGGCGAGTGAAGAGCTATCGATAGCAAATTAGAATTTATCTGTTGAGATTTCTGTCGTGAACTTTCATGCAAGGACGTTTCAGGCTTTTTAATATCTAAATGATTATTAGAAAAAAATGTATAAAGGAAATTTATAAGAAAATTTTTAAGCCTAAATAATTACACTTAATTTGAGATGAACTATACATAATATATGGTAAAAATGGCTTCAAAAATCTTACCTGTAATCGTTGAGAATGCTTCATTTTGTTTATTTTGTTTTAGAATATTTCGGCGAGCCTTAACTCGGCTCCAACTACCCGATAATTCTGTTGTATAATCATCATGATGTTGGTGTTGCTGCGTTTCGTCATTACTAAAATATAAATCAACTTCTTTGTCCACTTTTTCATTCTCATAAATTGATTGATCGGCAGCTTCATAGATACGTCTAAGTTGTGACAACTGAAGACTCAGTCCAGTGGCTGAGCCGATTTTTTTCATTCGTGGCGCGGCTATTGGTTTTCGGTTAATTTGAAAATCATCTGATATTTCATTTATTACAATATTTGGCGTGGTTGATTTGATAACATTTTGTTCAGTTAATTTTGATTTTGACAAGTCCGCATTCGGTGTTGTAAAATCTTCAAACAATATACTCGATGAACTGCTTGATTTTGATGAATTAATACTTGAAATAAGCTTAAAAGATGATCCGAGCCCAAAGTCTGGATCACTTTCGATTTTATCTGGACTTTTTGATGATCTATCAAAAATAGTTAGATTTTTCATTGCTTCATCAAACTGATTGGCAGATTTTATTGTTTTCATTATTAACGATGTAGATTTTAAATTATTGCCAGCATCAATCGGTTGCATTGGAATTATCGTTTTTGAGACAGACGTTTCATCAAATGCAGCTGACGATGATGATAAGGTTGTTGTGCCAAGTAATGAACATTTATGCTCGTTTTTATTCTCTGAAATTAATTACTTTGTATGTTTTCTGGTACTTTCATTTGTGTATATTGCATATTTAGTTGGTACATTAGACGATTATTAGTATAGTACGGCAGGGAGTATACATTATTTTTAATTCTATTATAAAAGGGATAAGGCTGGTATTTCTATATTAGAACTTTTAAAAATATACTTGCCCAAAAAGATCTGCTCAAATATATAAAAAGCTTGGTTTCTACGTAATCTTATATATTTTATTATAATTAAAACTCATTCTATATTTTATTTAATATAAGAGAATTTAAAATAGAATAGTTATTTATTATAAAGATTTATTTAAAAAAAACGTTAGTTCTCTAAATAAAGCAAATTAACAACATATTATATATTATATAAATAGATCATCCCAAACTATGTGTAAGTATATATGCAAAAATTAATTTAAAACAATTAATATTCTACTACAATCATTGTCAATCATAGTCACATAATGAGAGCAATGACATCTTTCGGATGCTAAATCAAACATATTGAATTTTGTATGGAAAATTCAATGTTTGAATTAGTATCCATAAGATGGAGCGCTCTCATTATTTGACTATATTTGTTTAGTCTATGCTACAATATAATTATACCGAAACCAATTAAAAACCCAAATCCTACCTTTATTCTTCCATGCATAAAAAGAAGACGATGCTGACGACGGACTTGTATTTAATTTAACTTTTGTTGAATATCCAATAAATGATTTCGCATTTTCTGACATTTTATGTTCATCTATAAACAGTGAGGTCGGTCGTTCCGGTTTGGGACTGCCGTTTGTTTTTGTTATACAATTGCCATCATAATCATCTGGATATAATAGTAAACAATCAAAAGGTCTTATAAGTTTTTTATTTGTTAACTTACCAACACTAGTTTCCGGTTCTGTATAATTCCACAAAATATTATCATTGTTTGTTGGTTTCAAACGAACACCCCACAATTTTTGACTATTCTCAATATTTTCACCCAAATGATATGGTCTTGGTTTGACCGGTTTATTCTTTAAAATACCACGTAACGAGATCTCGTCAAGCAGATCCTCGTCGCCATCGTCATTATTTACCGTCGAAATAGTCGAACTCGATGTTGTTGTAACATCAACTTTAGTATTTTCTGTAGAAAATCTTTTAATATCACTGTCCATAGAAGATTTTTCCAAGTCTTTTCTCGTTTCATCACCGAAATGCATAACCGATGGTGCTGCATTTATTGCTTCTAAATATGCATTGCTCGTATTACTATTGCGGCGTCGACGTCGAAAATTGTTGGTCGATGGAGGTTTTCCATCCGTTTCAACTATATTAACTCGCCCCGATTCGGCCGCAAAATGTACTTCTGTCTTACAAAACTCAACTCTCTTCAATCTTCGTACATTTTCATCGTGCAGAACATTATAGGCAGATGAATTCCATTCTTTTGAATTTAATCCATTTAGATTAATTAAAGTTTTCGAGTCTTTGACATATTTTGTTTCGTCAACAGCAATCGAGTGCCGTTTAACTTCTGTCGAGCTTGTCGTCAATTGATTTTCGTTTGTTCCATTTGCAGAAGATAAATTACCTTTTGTATTATCTGCATTTTCACCAAATGTTATAATGGTTCCTCTCATTTTTTGTTCTGTCGACGACCACAATTCACCGGATCGTCCGATACCACTGTCAGTAGATGTTTCCATTCTTGACATAGACGAATTATTACTGGGCATTTCTTCAAATCCGTATGATTTGCGGCGTAAATGCCAATCTGTTGGTGTCATATCACGATATTTTACATTACCTAAAGCTTTGTTAGAAGATGAATCCTATATGCGTAAAAGAGAAAATCATAATTATCATTTCTAATAAATTATTTCTGAAATTACATTGAAACTATCATCAACATCATTAAAATCTACTGGTGAAGCCAAAATATCGTCTTTGTACAATGATTCGTCGCTTAATCGTTTCAGCTTTCCCCGTATGTCCCGCAATGAATCCACTGTTATAAAGGTGGCTTTTTTTATTGAATTTTTGGCATCTAATTTATTTTCTAAAAACAAAATTATTAAAAATTATCACTCCTTTCCCAATAGTTAAATAAAATCACCATTTTCGATGGGATCAACTAGTATCTTATCCAAAGCAACTGCATCGGATTGACGAATGCTTTTTAAATATGAATTTCCATTGAATGTATGTCCATTTTCTAAATGTTTTTTTAATTGGGAAATATTGACTAAATTTTCGGGTAAGTCGGTGGGACGAGATGAGCGGGTGGAAAGTTTTGTTTTTGGATATTGAAGGGATCGTCTTATTTTGCTGACACGTCGCCATTCTTGTGGCTCTGCATCATCGTCCGAACTATTTGCATTATTATACTGTAATGTAATGTCTTCTGTTGATGCGCTTCGACCACGTTCATAGCTGCTTGATACAAATCAGTTTACGTCTAATTAAAATATTCACATTTATAAAATTACCTATACGATGAACTTTCACTACTGCTATTCCAATTTTTCTTATAAAAATTTGATTCTGACATATGATTGTCCTTTTGATTCTATAAGATAATTAAAAAAAATTCTAATTGTATTAAACAGAATAAATTATTCTTTGGAATTCTAATTTTAAATATTTAATTAAATAAGACCGAAAAGCTCGTAAAAATTTTGAAAATCTAATGAAATATTTTTCGTTCGATAAGTACAAATTTCTTATAAAATAAATTATTATTATACTTATTATATTATTAATTTTAATTCGGTGGGCGAAACAAAACAGATACCTATAACAAGTTAGATTTACGTTCACAGGAAATCTTTTAAAACAAATTTCTGCATTCACAAAATATTACGATTTCAACTTCCATGTAGCCAAAAGTACGACTTTTCGCGTCTTTAGGGGATGTAAAATGGTAGTTAGTTAACACGAAATTTTGTTATTTGTTAGATTTTTTTTTTTAATATCACGTCATATAAAGCAATTATTAAAATGGCGTATTATCAATTTTGCAAACAGGGGCCATACAACTTTTGCATAGTAAGTTTTTTGATAAAACCGTTAGTTTTCGAGATATAAATAAAAAAACAAAAATTACCAGTGGCACAATGCAAAACGATGCAAAACGCATCGAAAAAGTAAACTTGTCGCTTTATTCAAATTATGAAATTAATTATAAAGAAAATATTAATAACTAATTATTATTATTATGAAATCAAAATCGTAATTAGTTAAGTTTAATATAAAACGAATTTTAAATTAAAAAAAAACAAATATTTGCAATATTTTCATAAGAAAAGACAAAAGACTTTAAACGACGAACCTTAAAATTACCATAGTAGCGCCTGGTTTACCTTATCAATGATGAATATTTTGAACTTAATCGATTATTGATTGAAATTTTCAATTTGTTAAAACAAATTCCTGCATTCACAAAAATTACTAAATCGTTACATATTTTTCGATGCAAAACGTATTGAAAAGTAAACTTGCCGCTTTATAAATATTAATAAATAATTATTCATATAAAATTAAAATGGTAATTAGTTAAATTTAATATAAAACTAATTTTAATTAAAAAACATTTTTTTTGCAATATTTTCATAAGAAAAAACAAAAGACTTGAAACGACGAACCTTAAAATTAACAAATATGGACTTTTTTGTATTATTAAATTCACTTTTGCTGTCGGTATTAAAAAAAATATTTTCGAATGTTATAATAAGTAAGGAGGGTTCAACAACAAAAAAACACTTACAGTAAAGCGAAATGCGCCTGGGCGGTTTAGCTTACCAATAGATGAATATTTTGAACTTAATCGATTATCCCTTGAAATTTTAAATCTTTTAAAACAAATTCCTGCATTCACAAAAATTACAAAATAGAGGCATTTCTTTTTTTTTTTTTCAATACAAAACGCATCGAAAAAGTAAACAAATGTCGTTATTAAAATTATGAAACTATAAAGAGGATTTTCTTAAATTTATTATAAAACTAATTTTAAATTTAAAAAACCAATATTTTCAT
The DNA here is from genome assembly GCA_027564275.1 of Diadocidia ferruginosa. Taxonomy (NCBI): domain Eukaryota; kingdom Metazoa; phylum Arthropoda; class Insecta; order Diptera; family Diadocidiidae; genus Diadocidia; species Diadocidia ferruginosa. Next base: position 10,122 of record JANSTW010075671.1, on the reverse strand, counting down.
ACGAAAAAACAAAAGACTTTAAGCGACGAACCTTAAAATTAACATAGTGCCTGGCGGTTTACCTTATCAATAGATGAATATTTTGAATTTATTCGATTATCGCTTGAAATTGTCGAGCTGGAATTTGTGGTGGATAAATTTGGCCAACGAGATGATGATGATTGAACAGTGCTTGAACGAACCACTTGTAATGAACCCGATACTGTTCGAGCTTGTATGACTTCTAATTCTTTTCGTTGTTTCAGTTGCGTTCCATTAGCAGTTGAAACGTTTGGTGAATTTACAACCTGCGCCGTTTTAAGTTATTATTTTAAAATATTTTGTATATATATTTTGCATTACCACTCCATATTTTTTCGATGAACCATTGTTCCAACGATCGGCTTCAACGCGACCAGTCAACAAGGCACCGGTGTTCGGATCTACCTGTTGCCACTCACGTACCTCCCGTTGAAATGGTGATGATGAACTGTCTATTGCTACTTCCATATTTATCTAAAATATACAACGAAAAAAATGTTATATATTTACGTTCAAATAATAAAGCGCTCTATAAATTAAAATAAATATTTTGTTTAACAAATTTATCGCCACCTGTAGCTCTTCCTATATATATATGTATAATTATAATCACATTTTAACCAACCCACCTTATTTTATTGTACAAAAAAAATGATTTATTTTGTATTTTTATTTTAAGGAGTTTTGCAGAGAAATCAACAATTTTATTTTGAAAATATAATGAAATTAAATTACACGGTTTGTCTTCAAATTAAAAATATTTATTTATAATCAACATATACAATAAATTTACTAATAAGTCCGCTTCCACAATTTAAACCAAAACAAAATCGTATATTAAAATAAGAAGAAACAAAATTATTTGTTTAAAAAACAATTTTAAAATAAACAAAATTTTGCATGAAGAAATAAAAAAAAATGTTTTTATTTATTATGTAGGTTTTATAAATTAAATTTATTTTATAATGGATAATATTGCACATAATAAGACATTAAAATAAATATTTATTTATTATAAGAGTATCGTCTAACTTTTTAGTATTTTTTCTGTATTTTTTCAATAAAATCGAAATTGGAAAAAATGTTAAATTTGTGTAAAAAGCCTCTGCCTACACTTCAAGCAATCAAAATATATTTATAATATTATAAATTTACGTGTGCTGCAGACATTTTAATAGGACGCGCGGTGCGGTAATTTATTTTTCTGCTTATATAATTTAATGTAACTATTATTATTATTATTTTTATTATTATAAAAAAAAAAATTTTATATAACCCACACAATTTATGTACTTTTTAAAATTATTTATATTTATTTTCTATATTAGATAAAACAAAAATATTGTTTAATATTATGAATTGACAGTATATGTTGTGTACTATACAACTAAATCAAATTAGACCGTTTGTTGACACGAAACGTTCATATTATAAAAACCTTATTATAAGATAATTCAATATTGTAAATAAATTTTTAAATTGCAATATTTTTTTATAGATAGTGTTGAGCAATCAACATTTTGTATATAATTATGGATATATATAGTGTGTGTGTATTCAATGAAAAAATATTTTGGTTGTTTTTGTTATTAAATATATAAACATTATTTTATGGATGGATGATTAAGTAGTGACTGACTGCGGTGACTGGAAATAATTTTTTTTTTTCAATGTAAATATATATCACAACAGTATAATTTTGTATTAATTATGTAATATATAATAAAAATTTACCGCCTTTGATTTTTATCCAAATCAACAAAATATTGAATTAAAACGCGAATATTATATTTTATTCTTGAATTTATACCATATTGACATGCACAACTTTATATAGTTTAATAGCCGCATATATAAATAATGATGTAAAAGTAACTTTTTCTTCTATATATGAAAAACGTCAATAATATTAAAGATTAAATATTTAATCATAGCACCAATCTTTCAAGGAATATACAAAATATATAAAGCAATTACTTTACGCGAGGTCTCTTATTTAAATATTTTATATATAGAAAATTTAACAATAATAAACAAACCCCTACACGCAAAATATCAGCGTTGATTTTTTTTTAAATATTATAATTGATTTTTTATTTATTATGTCATACAAAATATAAAATATAATTTATTAAATTATTATTATTAAAAATTCAACAACAAAAATATGGTTCATTCGACCTTCTTTCGATTTAGTTTATATATAAGTACTGCTTTTAATTTATATAAATGAAATGTAAAATATTTATCCATTATTATTAATAACGCTGCACTAAATATATTATTATAAAATACATTTTTTAAATCTCGATTAAAATCGAATAAATCAATAAATTCTTAAAAAATAAAAATACTTTCAATTATATCAATAAATGCAAGCGGTTTAAAATCCAGTCTATATTCCTTACCTATATATATACAATAATAATATATCATTGAAATGAAAGACAAAAAAAAAAAGAAAAAACAAATAAACAAAACTCAATTTAAATATACATGACATAAATAAACACAAATAAAAATTTATTTAATTAAATTTAGCTTAATAGCTCAGCAGCTATATATAATAATATATGGACAGCTCAGCGCATTTATATAGACACAATAAAAAAAATGAAATAAATAAATAAACTTTTTCTTCGATTTAATACACAAATTTACCAAGTTTTAAACATTTTATATATACCAAACAATGCTACAGTTTTTATATTTTTCTTGTTTTGTGTATACTGTATATACACGGCTGGAAAAAATTGTTATCTTTAATTCAAGATCATTTCATATATATTTTACCGATCATTTTTAAAGATCTACATATCCATTGTATCTCTCTCTGTATATATATATAGAAATGCTTGTTGTATGTAAATTTGCAGTGTTATTTATTATATATAGTACTGTATATTATCTATAACAGAAAAATATTATATAACATATGACTTTATCAAAGATGCCATAAAATATATTCTTGTAGAAAAACAGACAATAGCGTACGCACATCATACATATATATAGTTAAGAAAACAAAATTGAATGAAAAGTGTTTCCTTTAAACTTATTTTTAGAGAGATAAACGATAATCTAAGCTTTATAACACAGGGACGTCGTTTCAAGAAAAAGTTTGGGGGGGGGGGGCAAGAAAAAAATATTATATGTATTTGAATATAACTCAATTCGTTTTATATGATATACTTCATATGGCCACAAATCCACAAAACTTGTGATCATGGAGTAAGATTCTGCGTTTCTCAAATATTCTAATGTGCCAGATTTGTTGAAAATTTAAAAGAATTCTGTATACTCTTTTCATTGGTGTAACCTTTGTTTATTCGTATATATAGTTGTCCTACGGAAAGGGAAAATGTTTCAAAATGTATCTAAATCAAACGCAAGTATATATATACATTTTACAAAATATTATATGGAAAATTCGTCTTTTAATACATGTATGGTCTGCTGGATAATACTATATTTTTGTTCACGTAAAACGTCTAGTAAGTAAAAAGTCAATGGTATAACTAACAGAAAAGTTGAATTGAAAGCTGTTCTATAATTGTATTATTAGTGAAGAAGATATTATACAAGCAGCGAAATTTTTGGAAGGACATATCGAAAAACACATAACGTAATATAAAAGATTAATTTACAATATAATTTTTTTTAATCAAATAAAACAAAATATAATACTTTTTCAATTTATGGGCCCTAGACATTTGCATAAAACTTGCCTATATGGATACACGCCACTGAATATATGAGTACTTTTTTTAACATAAGTAAAATAAATTAAACTTACCAAGGCGATGTACACATGATCCGAATTTTCGGTTTGAAGATATAAAAATAAAATAAAAATTATAATTTAAAACAAATTAAAATGATCGTTATTGAACAATAATATACAAAATAAAATTATTAGATATTGTCGCCAATTTTCGAAATAGTTCACTATATCATCAAAATTAAACGAGCGAGTATTAACTATGTGTTTGCTGAAGATTTCTTGGACGGGGGCAAACCCCCTGCCCCCAAATGACGTCCCTGATATAACATAGGTAGATTAAGTACATAATAATTTTTTTGTTATTATTATTTATATAGAAAAATAAATGCATTTTAATCATTTATTCTGATTTAAATAATATCAACTGCCAGTTATAAGTTGGGTTAGCCAATACTATAATTGTACAGGCTATTTTTTGCAGCATCTGCTTTATCAGTTATTCACATAACAGATAAAATGTCAGACAGTCGCCATGCAAAGAATTTGTGTTTTTTGAATTGCTTATTTTTTAATTAATTATTGACATTTTTGTGTAATTATGTTTTTTAATTTAATAAATTGAAAACCTAAAATTTACCTATTTAAATGTATTCCAAAATACGATTGTTTGTATGGCAATTATGGAAAAAACTTAAAACTGAGAGTTCTTTTTTTGCAGGTGCCTCGTAAAAAGGCTGCCCAGAATTTATTTCAAATATATTTTCTTAATAATATTTTATTTAATATCAAATAAAAAAAAGTAGCATTTGGGGAAACAAATTGACATCAACCAAAATTCAAGAAAATTTAATTTCCCCTGCAAATCATGTGTTCAGCAGAGATGAAAGCAGCACAGCCTGTTAGCAGCAGCAGGCTCAAAAAGGCTGCTGCAACTCAGCAACCGCATGAGCTTCAAAAAATTTGCTAAGCAGCAACAGCAAGCAGCAGGTCACAATGGTTGCTGAATGCTGGCAGCAATTTTTTGTTTAAATTTTATATGAAGAAATTCGATATCTTTTAAAAAAAAATCGCTGCGCGTCAATTTTTAATTATCACATTAGTATATATTAATATCTTCTTCAATAAAAATACAGCTGAGGAACCACTATTCTAGTTTTCTGTTAGTTATAAAAATGAGAAGAGTATTATAAAAAAATTATTGAAATCCTTGGTATAAATAAATAAACTACTATTAAAAAAGTATATAGTAGGGTTATTATAGCATGTGCAAGCAGGCGGATCAAATGCGATAGTCGAAAATTTGCATTATTTTTATTTTGCTGCGTTATGAAATCCGCCAAAGAATGCGACGAATATAATGCGACACTGCTATTTTCATAGCGGATTTGAATTTCGCTTTTTCGTTTTGTATACAAAATGTACATTTGCATATCGCAATTGAAAATCGGATTTTATGCCCATGCTATAGATATATTATCGTGATAAAAAATCTTTTAATCGTATATTTGAATGATCACAAGTTTATTATACGCAGCTGATTGGGTTTATTTCTAAGCAGAGATATTCTAATTTTAAAATAATACCTAGGAAAAGGGTATTTTTTTCGCTACTAACACATTTTTAATTTTTATGTAAAGTTTGTTTGCACTACATTTATATGAAATTGTATATATCTACAATCAACAAACTAAGCACTTATAACCGCAACAACCAAAATTGACACATATGGATTATGATGAGCAAACGCACGAGAACAAGATACTTGGTATCACTTACTTTGACCGTAATAATTTGGCTGTAAAGATTTGATCGTAGCATTTTTAGCCGTAAACTAATTTGACTGTAAGCGTTTTTGGTCGTAAAGGTTTTGTTCGTACTAATTTGTTCGAGCCAATTTGGTCGTACTAATTTGTTCGTATACTGATTTAGTCGTAATAAGTTTTTAGTACATTTTTATTCGTTTAAAAATGTAAAATAAAATACAAATTTGGGGGTTAAACAAAGGAAATTACAAGAACGATTTGTTGCAAAGAATGTTGCATAAGAAAATTAGTTAATAAATTATTTTTAAAAATTAATTAATTATATTAATTGTATGGTGTGTCTATAATTAAACTATAAAATCAAATGTTCGCCCTGCGCTAAAATCTCATTCCATTCATCGTTGTACTTGAGATTATTTTCGGAAACAAAAAATTTAAAAAATATCTTTTTAACCGGACCGTTGTCGTACTTTATAAATATATTTTTTTCAAAACTATTGCGTATTTCCAGTTCTATACGCGATAATTTGGTAATTTATCACCTTAGAATTTGTTTCTTATATGTTGGATCGACTATTTCAAATTTAAAATTCTGGAAAATTTGGCGAAACAGCCAATGATACATCATAAATGCAGTGCAAACTACTTGATGCCTGCCAATAATTTGTGAGAATTAGAGCATAGTTGTGAAAAATTTCCTACCAGACTATGGATCGAACTCACAACCTCTTGAACACAGAGAAATGACGGTTATAACTGTTCTATTCTGACTAATGACTATAGTTTTGTTTGATAATTTGACTTATAAATAATAAAAATATCCTAATAATGAATGTAAAGCTTTATTCGTAAAAAAATTGGTCGTTAAAAATTTGCGCAAATTTTTAACGGCCAATTTTTTACGAATAAAGCTTTACGGTCAAATTATTACGTACAAATTAGTACGATCAAATTAGAAGGATCAAAATTTATATGACCAAAAATGTTACGGGAAAATTATTTTTCGGTCAAATTTGTTACGATCAAATCTTTACGGCCAAATAATTACGTTCAAATTACAGTAAATCCAGCTGAAGACCAACATTATAGATATATGGAAAAAGAACTATTGTTTTAGTAAATTCGCACTCCAATTTACTAAAACAAGAGTTATAACAATGTAATAAAAATAATGAATATGTCAGATATTGGACAATAATTATTATTATTATCAGAAACAAATATTTAAAAAAATACAATTTTACGCCACTGCAGACACAAGGTTATAACATTTTAATATTAAAATGAATGAAAAATTAAAATAACATCTTCTATATGTAAATTATATAATTTTATATAAGATGTGGGAATCCAATATGAAACTATAATAATTTTATAATAAACAGTTTTTTTGTGAATAGGATTTTTTTTTCTAGAAATTTAAATATTTATTATACGTTGTTCGTTTGCGGATGGTCAAATTAAATAAATTAATGTAAATTGAAATTTTTTTCCACTCGCACATATATTTTGCTCGATATATTTTATATTTCGAATAATATTTCTATATGAATCAATTATAATTTATATATTCGCATCAATTATTAAAAATATAATTTAAAAAAAAAATTAATTTGTAATTTGTTATTTTGTATAATTAATATAATATGAAAATTTGAAATGAAAAAAATTTTGTTTTTAATTATTTAATCAATCGAACGCCAGTTGGTAAAATTTTTATATAAGATGGAATTGATTATATTGGTATATATAAATTATTATTGAGTAATATTATTTTTTCGATACATAATATTCAAAAACATGTTGTTTTAAATTTATATATATGGTTCAATGACTATAGTTTTTCTATTGTTACACAATCCATTTATTATTATTTATTGAAAAATATATAATAAAATATTGTATATACTTAGCATCTGTGCAATATTTCCTGATTTTTTTTCTATAAATTTTATAATAAAAAGAATCAACAAATAAAAGTATGATTGAGCTTTAAGCCAATAAATTGCTTTTCTTAAAACAAAAATAATTATTTAGAAAAAAAGCATTAATTTTTTGTTTCAATATTTAGTTAAATATATGACGAAATTTTTAAAATCATTCTCATGCAGTCATGCTTATAAAAAATAATTATATCCAATAATGAAATTATCTTTTTTATTCAAATATAGTTGTATATACGATTTAATTATATAATTATAAATTCACATGCAAAGTTCTGTCTTTTTATTTATATATAAGTGTACAAAAATATAAAGTTCATTATACTCCCGCAATTAAGTGCTATGCATATATATAAGTAGATGTTATATACTTAAATGATATATATTATATACTCATAGTAAAGCTTAAAGATTTGTAATTAATACAAAAATGTCATTAATATATTTTAAATATGTGCTTTTGAATAATTTTTCGATTAACATAAAGCATTTATTTGATAAATATAAATTTATCTATACAAAAAAAACCGGTCATTTAAAATTGAATTTTTATGATAAAATTGAATCATAAATTTGAATGAGTAATTTTTATGTGAACATTAATTGTCATAATAGTGAATATTGTAATCGAAAGATCTGTATATATATTAGGGTTTCTCATTTTCCGGTCATTTTGGCTTCCTGACTTTCCAGTTAATTCGAAATCAAAGAGGTTTTTTTTGAAAATAATATTAATTTGGTGACAGGATAATAAGCTTTTTCTATTTTTTTTCTTTTTTTTTTTACTTCTAATTGAAAGATCTCTTGTATATTAGGGCTTCTCATTTCCATGTCATATCGGATTTCCGGGATTCCGGGATAATTCGAAATCAAAAAGGGGTTTTAGTTTAAAATTAAATTAATTCAGGTGACAGTACAAGCTTCTTCTGATTTTTCTAATTCTAAAACCGACATAGCAGTCAAAATATAAACCAATCGATATGTGTGTGTGTTGTTGGAGCAGGCTCTGGACCAATTTTTCGTTTATTATTTTTAGTAATGAAACATTTTTTAACTAAGGTATATACGTTTCGTTAAATTTATTAATTTCATCAGTATTATAATATACAATGTAAAATAAATTAATTATTAAATTATTATTTTATTTTTCATAAAACGTTATAAATCTTATTTGACATCACGATTAACTTACATATTAATAAACATTACTTAAAATATTTTATCTAAACTTCTACAAGCCTGCTCCAACAACACACCTATTCAATTAATTTTTTTCGATTTTTAATTTTAAAACGACCGCTTAAAACAATTTTAAATAAACCAATCGCTTTATTTATAATTTTTAAAAGGGGCATTTTTATCGGTTTTTATTGTTTTTTAACAAATACACAAACAATAAATAGCGGTTTTAAGCTTGTTAAAGCTTTTGGGCATTATGTCATATCCCCATTAATTTATCTTAAAATAAATTGTAAGTCCTTATTTTTAGGTATTAATATCTAACTTCACCAATATTAACCCGAATTCAAATTTCAAATTCAAAAAAAGATAGTACAACATCCATTCCATTGGTTGATTGGTTGTTGAAAACCCAGACTGAGTGTCAATCCAGGCTTCAATTAGGATAAAATTCAAACCCTGTGTGTCACTGAATATGCATTTCATATTTTAAAAATTAAAATATTTAAAAATTTAGGAACGGCTAATCGATCAACGAAAAGTGAAAATTTTTGTAATATTATGTGGCTCCAGCTATTCGCCGAAGCCTGTGGTTCTAGCATACGCAAGAACCTTCAAAAAAATTGATGTTTTTTACTCATACCGACAAGGCCTGCACTATTTCTAGGCTAACCTTTCGTCAGTGGAGTTGGATAACACCCTCCAAATAGTGCCAAATAGACATTCATCCAAAATAGGTGTATTCCTGAGAGTTATTTAGCTACACAAGAAATTATAATTAATAATAATATGAAAACAAAATTTCAAATTACTATCATACATATCTGGTATATAGTAGACAAGCCACACAACATTTCAAAAAGATTCACTATACATATATGATATAATACACATTGATATACACTGACGAAAGGTAAGCCTAGAAATAGTGCAGGCTTTGTCGGTATGAGTAAAAAACATCAATTTTTTTGAAGGTTTTTGCGTATGCTAGAACTACAGGCTTCGGCGAATAGCTGGAGCCACAATATTACAAAAATATTCACAATCGTTGATCGATTAGCCTGCTCCTAAATTTTAAATTTGTTGACACTCACGATCGAAAAAAGTAAATATTTTATTATAATTGTTTTAAGGCGTGAAAAACATTCACTTCCTTCATAGAAGATTTCTTTACATTTTTTCTAAAAACTTACAATGGTTAATATATTATCGATGGACATTACTCCATGTTATATTAATACATATTGTAGTATAGCATTTAATGTATATTATATCATATATGTATAGTGAATCTTTTTGAAAGGTTGTGTGGCTTGTCTACTATATACCAGATATGTATGATAGTAATTTGAATGTTTGTTTTCATATTATTATTAATTATCATTTCTTGGTATAATTCGCTGCAGCTAAATAACTCTCAGGAATACACCTATTTTGGATGAATGTCTATTTGGCACTATCTGGAGGGTGTTATCCAACTCCACTGACGAAA
>JANSTW010075583.1:0-10000 GCA_027564275.1 Diadocidia ferruginosa | reverse complement strand
CATCTTTAATGCTTCGAGTATATATTAAGCTTTCTTCAGTTAACAATATTTACGTAAATATCGGTTAACATTTTCGTGGCGGAAAGATGCCCTACATAATTTAGGTACAGACAATTTTATTTCAATTTTCCATTTTATAGAAACCTATAAAATTATAAGGAAAAGCTTAACTATTTAACCGCATACAATAAAGCTTTTGAAATCGATTTACAATTTTATTGTATATTTTTATACGCATAGCTCAATCAATAAAGTAATAAAAATGTTGTTTTCAATTTTGAAAATATCCGCATTAAGAACTCTGTAATAAAAAAAATTTTTTTTACTTACGATTGTGACATTTACAAGGGGTTGTTGTGCTATTCGAATTACTATTCGATTCAATAATAATATTATTGCTATTGTTATGCTCCACTTGATACGTTAGGAGATTTCCATTTTCCTTAAATTGATCCGCTATTTGGGCATCAGCAGAGCAATCTTGTAAATTTGAATTGCACAAACTATTAGTTTGTTCAGACGCAGCTTCCGATTTGTCATCGTGCAACGGTTCACCCTTTCGTTTAATTACTTTTATGTCCACATCAACACCGTGCAATTTTAATGCTACTGCCTTTAAATGGTTTATTTTTATATTTAAAAATATTTTTTAGGAAAACGAAAAACAACTCACCTTAACAATACCTATGACAATGTGTTCCAAACCCGGTCGCTCAGAGTAATAATGTAGAATTAGTGAACCGTCACTTTCTTCGGTACATCGAAACGATGGCGCTCTCATTCCCGGATACAATGTACCCAAATGATCGTGTAAAGCATCCAGGTTCTTAAAAGAAATTTTAATTTTAAACATTTTTCTTTCTATACATAAACATAGAATTAAATAAACTGAACATTACATGCTTCATATATATTATGTACAAAGAAAACATGAAAATGACTTTGAATGGGATATTATGTTTATACATATGAAAAATCGATTTTATTCAATTAGGCTGCCATATACAGAAAATTTTGTTGTTTTGTCTATGACCCAGTTTATATATCTATTCTTGTGTATTATTATGTAATGGATATTATATGTTATCGATCATTTATAGCATATTTTATATACTGCAATAAATGTCTACTAAAATTTATTTTAAATGAATCAAATCTAAATTTATAAAAAAAAATGGCTGTCTGATGTACCGACTGCAAAACAGGGAAAATATGCAAAAATAGAAAATTTTATTTAATGATTTTTTTCATCTAAATTTTTATTTCCTTAAAAAGTTAAGGAATTCAATAGAAAATCGCCATAAGCTTCCAAAATATTGAGAATGATAGACAATTTAATTGATTTATTTTGAAACATTTTATACGTACACGAAATATAAAAAAATAAGAAAAATGCTAAACTTATCATTTACCTGTAAAAAATCTCTGGGTGTTGCACCCAATACTTGTAAAATTTTGTCATAGCCCGAATCTTGACAGAATTCAAAAAATGTTTTACCAAACATTTCCAAAATATCATCGGCAGGTGTATCTGCAAAGAAAATTAGAAAAAAATGTTTAGTTTTTAAAATACTCTACGATAATCGTTACATTTGGTCTAATTCAATATAAAGTTTCGGGATCTAAAGGTCTCATAATCCAGTATATGGCTGAAAAATATTTTCGAGATAAATGAGTTTAAAACATATGCCGCAACTTTTAATCGTTGCGGATAATTGGGTTCCAATTTCCTTAGCAAATTTAGAATCAAAAGATGCTCAGCCATACTGATGATGAAACGTATAGGTCCCGAAACCAGTTATAAGTGCTGAGGTTACTATGTTTAAGTCGACCGGTTTATTTATTGATAATAGCTTTGATTTAAATTAGACCGAATGCCTGATTTCAACTATTTAATCATTTCTAAGGGAAACACAATCTTCAAGGCTGGGCGAAGAAAGGTACGCTTTGCCCTGGTTGCCCCACTAATTTATTTGAGAATAGCTTTGCTTTGAATTAGACCAATTAGACTGTTTTAGAATATTTACATATTTCAAATCAACGGTCGAAAAAAGTAACATTATTCGTAAAATAAAGAAACTTAATAAAATTCGTAAAAATAAATAAATTGCTTTACCAAAGCTAATAATAAATATGCGAACTTTTCTAAAAAAAAATTAGAAAATCGCGATAAGCAAGGACGATCTTTATAAATGGGATGGGACACGATAACTCAATTTTTTTTTTATATGCAGAATTCTGTCAATAAAATAATATTTATGCTACAGTGTTGTCAATATATTTAAATATATGGTTTACTATATCAATGACACTATATTGACCGCAGTATATTTTATTTTATTACGTTACATTCATATATATATATGAAGACTCCTTTAAGTCTGAACAGGATACACATATAAATCTTGATTTAACGATTTATTTTTTACTTTTTGCTGGTATATATAGTAAAGTATAGTGTTTTGTATATGTTCAAACTCTAAAGACACTTTTCCAATATTTTTAAAAGTTTCATGGTAAGTTAAGCAGTAAGTCCCACAGCTAAAAAATCATATACAAAAATTTAGTAATATATTATGGTTTTGATTTTAGTACTTAAACTTCATCAGCTCGAGGACTAACTTTGTTTAGCTTTTTTATATAATCTTATTTTTGACGATTTGTATGTTTTGTTCTAAAGGACTTATTAGGGATCTTATTAGGTCGAACAAAGACAAAACTACAAAAGCTTAAATGTGAATCTATATATAGTATATATAGTAAAATATATTTTGTTTAATTTTATAAGTAATTTCGTCCTACTTTTAAATTTGAGTTTTTCAACAAAAGTAAATAAAAACTTAAAAGCTGTATATATGGACTATGTGCGCGTAAACAAGTAGCGCTAACTATATTAAAAAAAAAATAACTGGAATAGCTTTCGGCCCGAGTTTTCTAATCTAAATTAAATAAACAAATATTTTACACTATAGCATTGTCTTTTTATATATAATAATACAATGAGAACAAATTTCAGTGGCGATGTCTTTGGGAAGCTAAAGTAAACCTTTAATTTTCTGTAGAAAATTTAATGTTTAGTTAAGCTTCATAAAGATGTAGCCACTGAAATTTGCTCTTATTGTGTTTCTATATATAAAAAGACAATGATATACTAGATATATTGATAGAAGAAAATGTGAGCTTAAAAAATGACTACGTTTAAGGTACTTTTTGTGTTAAAACGTGATCTAATATTATGCAAAATCACATTGTTTAAGTTCGTTTAAATTTTACCAGCATTAAAAAAAATACCGCTATAAGCGCTTCCATGGATTATAAGCTCAAACTTTTCCTACGTGCACATGGCGCATCGACAAAATATAATTCTGATAAAAATATATTTCCATGTTAACTTTATAACTATAAGACATTTTCTACATTGAGACTTTTAAAGCACTTTTTTAGTAGTCGCAGCTATCAGTGACGGAAACCAAGTTTTCAAATTTTGTAAGATTTTGGTTTTGGTTTTGGTTCTGGTTTCATATTTTTAAGGTTTTTCTGGTTTTGGTTTTGGTTTTGTGAATCCGGTTTTCGTCCCTGGTCGTAGTACATTCACTACATATATTATTATATACAAAAATCCTTAGAGAAATGATGTTCTATATATTAGAAAAGGATGTTTTATTATATATGCATATAAAACTCATTCTATATCTATATAACTATACATCTCATTTAAACAAATTATCATTCATAATGAATAGTTAATTAATATTACATTTCATTAAAATTCCCGAAAATGGTTTCTTTGCAAAATATATAATGTGTAATGTAACACATTATAAAGCAATTATGACAGAGTATAGCGTAAACTATCCAACATCGGACCATGAATCAAACATTAGAAGCACAGGTCATTTTATATAAAAATTTTGGTGATCAAATAGGGTAGCTTTTTTACACTGTTTCAGATATCTTGTTAATGTTTATAAAAATGTAAGTAACTCCGGCTGATTATAGTGAGTCAACACCCTACAAACTATGTTACTATACACTAAAATTACATTAAATATATTACAAAACATGACATCATGTCTTGTAAATGTTATTATTATTGCTGTGCACGCTAATAAAAATTCATTTAAAAAGCCCTTTTGTGTATATAGAAGTCTTTGTAGTATGTTTTTTTTAATTATTTTATTAAACACAAAATTACTTTATGTATTTATGCTTATGTGTATTTCAAAATATTGTATATATGAAGATGAACCCACATAGTTAAAGTTACAATATTTGTTTGTTTGTTTGGAAATGTCTACGCATCAACATAATATTATAATATCAAATAACATAATATTATGTTGATGTTAATATGTGTGGTGAAAATAATTGTCAAATAAGGAACATTTTGTGTTCATTGCTGTTTCTTACTAAGGATTTTTGAAAGTTTTGAGAAAGAGAAAAAAAAAAGAAAACTACACACAACGCTAATGCGTCTGCCACATACATGACAACTAGAATTTTGTTCACTAAAACGTAACAAAAATGTTTTGTGTAATTATACACCAATACATGAATGTCAAAATTTTTAAAAAATGTATCTAAAAGTACTAGATCTACTAGAAAATGTCTAAAAATTATGTATTTTCATTGTGCAATACCACATGACAACTGAAATTTTGACTATCTCGCATACAGAAGCAAAGCTAGAGTTTGTGTAACCCAAAGAAGTAGAACATAAATGAGAAGAAATATGTTTGTCATGACTAAAATATAAGCGACATCGTTTGTAGAATGAACGTAAAGCTCTAAAACCGGAACGGGATTGACGATCATTTCTCTTTCATTTTTCGTATTTTTTTTAAGTCCAAAAATAAAAAATAAATGAAAAATTATTTGAGAAAAATGGTTTAAGAAAAATTAAATAATTAATCGGGCGCCAATGTAATAAAACTTTCACCCATACAAATATATGAATTTCTTCACCTTAAGCATATCAATTCGCAAGTCTAATAATATTATTTAATATAGGTTCGTTCGTCATTATTAAAATTTAAAGCATTTGACATGGATGGATAAAGAAATATAATGCTTTTGCTTCGTTGTACGTATATAAAATAAAATATTATGCCCAAGTGTATTTGAATTAATGTATACGATTCTCTATAACATACATAGACTATATAGAGGTAGTAGCTCTTTCAATTTTCCTTGTTTTATATAATATATAATATTTAGTAGCTTTTATATACGCATATATAGAAGCTTTTATATATACATTAAAGCATTAATGATATGTTTACTTTTTATTAGAGCGAGAGATAATGGTAACTAATTAGAAATTATATTAGAAGATTATTAAAATATTAATTAAATAATCGATTATATAAAATGCGTCTTCTGAACAATATTTTGTTTCCCTAATTTAGTTTGTAAGTATTTTATGTTTAAATAAATTTAAATATTTTCTTTTAATTGGAAGAAATATCCTTAATAATTTGACTAAATATACCTAATAATAAAAATTTATCAATAATGTATACATCCTTTTATATATTATAATATACCTAATGCACATTTCATACAAAGTCTGGCCAAATCTTGAGAAATCCTATCAATATGGAGTGGTTATATATTTTTAATAAATTATTGGAAGAAATGCCTATATATATCGCGATATGAAAACCATATGGTTCTAACTGGAATTTTTGAAAAAATGAAGTTAGGTATCAAACTAACGGTTTTTTAACATGCATTGTCCAAAAATAGTCTCAAAGTCGTATCTTCATCCATTTAGAAGAAACATCAACGCTTTGTTTGTTTTGCTGTATCTACAATTGTATATTGATCGAAAGTTTCTCAGTGTGCTATATATAAGCCACAAATTTTATTCGATTATATCTATAAATTTAAAAAAAAAATTCATAAAATTCTTGTGAAAATTGTTAAAAAAGGAAATTTTTTAAGAAAATATTTTTTTCTGTATAATGGTCACAAACATAATCTCCTTCTTCTGCGTGCCCATTATATTATTTATAGGACAACATTTTAATTAAGTCATGTCTTGAATTTTAAATTATATATTTTTTTCTTTTATCACTATACGTAATATATAATAATTTAAGTTCAAATATATATGTATAGTGACGAATAAGCTTTATATTGCGGTAGGTATTTAAATGGTAAATAATGATTTTCTTGGTTCTAGAGGTCAAATAAATAAGAATTAAAGAATTGCGTAGAAAAAACCTTTCTTCTTTGTTTTTTAAATTAAATGAATATTTGATCCAATCTAAGCAAAACTAGATAGGGTTCGTTTCGAAACGACATCTGAAAATTTTCGCCTACCGGTTGCAATTTTTAGAATTTAAACGTTTGTTTCCCATACCCGCATACGACGTTTTCACCAAAATGTGAATAAACAATCGAATGTATCATAAAAAGTATAAAGTCATTGGGATTCGTTAGCTAATCTAAAAATTCCATAAATCTTATTTTTTTATAGAGGCAAAACTATTTCTTATTCAAATCACCACCAGCAGCATCAGACACCAAAGCCTCAAAATTCTTTTATACCAATAATCTCAATATAATAATTTCAAGTATAAATTTATATGGAAGAAATTCCAATATTTTACGTGTTCAAAGACACTTTTAATAATATTATATAAAAATAAAATTCAATTAGTCTATCTATATAGATATTTACCGATCTAGACACCCTAAATCTTCAATTTCAAAGTATATCACCTATATAATATGCGATAGAATGGCTGATGCTAGACACTGCTATAACAATTTGTCATAATATTCCTCATATATATGATGCTATAATCATATTTGCGCCAGGAAAAAAGTCTTTAAGAATATGAATTTTTGTCTCAAAAGCTAAATCTCTAAACGATTGAACGTATAATGAAATATACTTAATATGTGAAAAATTGTCTATACACACAGTGTGTCAGTGAACTTTTTTCGCTCATATTTTCTATATCTGCGAATTGAACAACAATAAAAACAATAGTCACAAAAAAAGGAAAAGGAAAAAATAGATTTTCCATGTTAAAGCTTTATAGAGCTGTGATCGTATAGAAAAGTCAATGAATTCTGGTGATTTTTTTAGGTACTTTTTTGTGTGTCGAATTCATATGAGTGAGTAAATTTTGACCTATGACATGAAACGTTGATGAGCTGCTTGAGCTTTTTACATTCAATACATGGAATACAATATATACTATATATAGATGCCATCAACTTGTTCATATATGTATAAAAAGATATTTTCTTTTGGCATACACGCATCAACAACCATATATAACATGATAATAATATAAAGAAAATTGGGATTTCGATGATATGGCTTTTTTGTTGTTTTGTTTTTTTTTTGTCTTTCAACTCTCAATACGATAAAAGCGAATAACTTTTTTTTATACACAAGCGATATAATAGAGATATTTCAAGTGACACATACATTGATCCGCAACAATAATATCCCAAGAGAAAAACTTATATTATGTTTTTATAAATATATAAAAGAAAGCCAACAGTTTTTTTTTCTCGTATCCCCAGAATAAAATTTGCAAAATGTAATTGATTAATTTTGTATATGTTGACATTTCTATATCTTATAGAAGTCAACAGGATTTTTTTCTTCTCTTATATTGAGATTTGAGAATACCTGTATATACATAAGCTTTTAGACAAAGCTTAGGTCAATGTCATAGAAATTACAACTATATAACAAATAAAAAACACAAGTCTTTTGAACTTAAATTTAATTTGAAAACCCATATTTTATTTCATTTTTGTGGAGCTTTATATTGAAAATACATGGGTGCGTACTTAAAAAATGTTCAAGATATAAAGTTTCTAATTTAATGGCTTTTGAGAATTTAGGTTCTTTTTTCGTATATTTCGTATATATATGGACTTGAATATTATAATATAACGAAAATATTTTTTTATTTTATTTACCAACTGTTTAAAAAGCACAAATATATCTAAAAAAATATTTAAAATTTAGGAACAGGCTAATCGGCCAACGAAAAGTGAATATAATTTTGTAACAATATTGGTTCTTTTACCTGAGCCTGAAAGCTAGAGCCAATAATGTTACAAAATTATTCACTTATCGTTGACCGATTAGCCTGTTTCTAAATTTTAAATTTGTTAACATCCACGGTCGAAAAAAAAATTTTATTTAAAAAAAATATTATTTAATTTGTTATGCGTACATTAAAATCCCAATTCAGTAGGCAGAATCTACGAGCAAGTAATATAAATGGAGAGAGCAATACAATAGCAATCTTAGTTTTTTATTGAAGTATTTTTGAGGGGTGAAGTGAAAAGTATTTGTCATAAATTTTCCATTTTAAAAAAGCAATATTTACACATACTATGGCTTTTGTTTAAAATTTGTAATGTATTTTATTCTATTCGGCCATTTTAGACAAGCATAAAAATGCTTCAAATATTTTTTGTATTGCTCTCTATATATAGATATTTCTTGCTCGTGAGGCAGAATAGAGCAAAAAGTATAGCGTCACGCGGTGTTTGGTCCTCTACCCTATATTTATAGAATACAGCACTGGCATGTATGTTCTATAAAGTTTAAGTACTTTAACAATGCGACATCATCAATTGTACTTAATTAGCAGACCTTTCTTTAATTAATTACTCGATCTAATCGATATGCGAAAAAATTCAGACGGTTTTTGGACGAGCGACGATCAGCAGCAACTACAATTTCACAGACGATATAAATAGACGGGCACAATTAAAATCGAAAATCAAAAGAATTAAGAGTAAAAATAATATTATTAAGTGTTTATTATAAATAAAGTTTTGTTGTTTAAAATTTAAATTAAAAGTGTTTGATATTATTTTGTTCATCGCGCCAACACGCGGCTTTGTGTTCAAGAGGTTGATTAGGCTTGTTTCGTTTCCTAATTAAACTCATCAGCGATCAGAAAAAATTTGTATAACAACACATGCCAAATCCTAACATGCAAGAAGAGTAACATTTTCGGATACAAGCAAATGTCATAATGCAAGAGAACGTAACAATTTACAGGATTTGAAAAACTATTATAAAGTAATAAAGTTTGTTGTTGATAAGTCATGCATTTGCTTTTTTAGCTCTTATATTCTGTGTAAATTTGTATACAAAAAAAAGTGTTTAAAACAAATTTATTTATCCCTGAGATCCCCTAAAAAAGCAAAATGTAAATAACACAGAAAAAAACTTTGCATAAACCAGCCAAAGTTCGAGTAAGAAAATATTTTATATATATAATAAATAAAAAGGAAAAACGAAAAGAAAACTGAAAACTAAAAACAATTTTCCACCTTTTTTCTGAGAATATTTTATTCTTTTAGTATAATTTTACAGAAAATACATACTACCTATATATATTTTCTGTGATGATTTATTTAAAGCAGGGATTCTCAGACTTTTTTATAATTATACTAGAGTTCGCATTTTTTTTTAAATTAAAAGAAATGTAATTTCTTTATAGATTCGTATTTTTTGGCTCGATGCACAAAATAGTTTTCTATTCGTCGAAAAAGAAGTGTGTTTGATTAGAATATAACTAATCGTATTGATAAAGGTTGATTAAAAAGAATGTAGAGCGAAGTAAAAACTTAAGGGAAACAGAACCCTTTAAATACCACTGGTGTGAATGTGTGATATCTATGTATCTAAAATATGCTTATTGATACATATCACCTATATAAAGAAATATGTTTCCCATGAGAAAAAAAATTAAATATAAAAAAAATTGTTTGGTCAGCTCAGCACTTTATATGTTTAAAAGAAAGAAAAAGTCAGAACGATAAGCAATCGGAAAATAAAACAAACACCATTGGAACTAATTTACACTTAAACTTGATTTACATTACACCTTTTTTCGCATATGTCTCCTTACGGTTTTTTTTTAAATTAAACAGTTTTATTAAATTAATTTTTTTTTTTATAAATTTGTAGTTCCAAATCTGGTTTTTAGACAGGAACATATTA
>JANSTW010075572.1:0-10001 GCA_027564275.1 Diadocidia ferruginosa | reverse complement strand
TAGTAATATCACTTTGAAAAGCCATCTATTGAGTTGAAGCATCAACAGACGTATTTTAGTGTGTTTGTTGTTGTTTTAAGGGTCAAAGCCATCTATTATACGAAGACAACAACGGCAACTGATAGTAGTACTTATAATTTCTATATACTAAGCTACCACTGAGGCGCCATTGACTAAATAAAAAAAAGAACTTTCAGTGACGCCACAGTGTTGGAAACTTTTAAAAATATTTTTTCTGTCAAAAAGTAAAAATATTTAGTCTATGATCGTCGAAAATAGTCATCTGTATAGGAATTCTTGTCTATGGTCTTAATGATTTTTTCATTGTAAGGGTTTAATTCTGTTTACTTATTTTAAAGAAATATAAAATTTAAATTGTCATAAAAATTAAATATAATATATCTGAATAATTAATTTTCATCAGCGTTTATATTAGCTTATTTAATTATTTTGTTTAATTAAGTGATATCTTAATTATTCTAGAATATTGAGAGAGCATGTTGCATCAACTGTGCGCTGCTTCTATTTTACTGTTCCATATTATATTATTTCCACATTAATATGCATACAAACATTTTTACACATCACACTCTTTTATTTTACTTTTTTTTTAACTTGATACAAATTTTCATTTCATCATATTATTTATCTTACCTGGCAACTACACCAGAGCAACTTGTTGCGCACTTTTTTCCTTTTAGCTTCATAGCTTGGTCACAGATAACAGAATCTATCAAAGATTTCACGTCATATATAAAATAATCTTCTTTTCTTTCGGGTGGACCTACGACATTGAGGCTTTATAATATGATGAAATAATAATATTATTTAATAATTTACATCACTCCATGTTATATTAATACATATTGTAGTATAGCATATAATATATCATATATGCATAGTGAATTTTTTTGAAATGTTGTGTGGCTTGTGTGCTATATACCAGATATATATTGTAGTAATTTGAAATTTTGTTTTCATATTATTATTAATTATCATTTCTTGGTATAATTCGCTGCAGTTAAATAAATCTCAGGAATACACCTATTTTGGAAGAATGCCTATTTGGCACTATCTGGAGGGTGTTTTCCAACTCCACTGACGAAAGGTTAGCATAGAAATAGTGCAATCCTTGTCGGTATGAGTAAAAAACATCAATTTTTTTAAGGTTCTTACGTATGGTAGAACCACAGGCTTCGGCGAATAGCTGGAGCCACATAATATTACAAAAATATTCACTTTTCGTTGATCGATTAGCCTGTTCCTAAATTTTTAAATTTAATAATTTTTATTTCTAAAATTTTTGCTGAAATTTTAACTCGTTAAAAAAATGCAAGTGTGTAAGTATAACAGTTAGGCAATATATTAGTATAATCATTCTAATGTTCGCCGTAGGTCCACAGCGAAAATGAATTATTTTTATATATGGCGTGAATCCTCTGATATATTATATATAGTGCCCAGGTTAAAATGACCGACGACAACGAATATATTTATATAAATCAGTGGGTCCCTGGAAAAAGATTGTAACGTCCAAAAGCTGATAGAAAATCGATTTAAAGTTTTTGTTTTACATAAGCAGCTGTACATTTTTAAAAAAGTGCTATAATTTCGTCAATTTGGCTAATATTAAAACGAATTTTACTCAGTATACGTAGATTGACACTGGGAATTCAAATCTAATAATAACTCAAAAGTATGGTAAGTGCACTTACAATCTTTTTCCAGGGACCCACTGAAATGCATGTAATGGTATATAGAACCTTCAAAGAAACTTTCAGTAGTTTCATATTAGAGCAGCTCTATGGTTTAAATTTAAACATTGAAGTAGTACAGTTTATCCGAACAGCACCGGAAAAAGTTCCTGTTACCGTCGCATCTAAATTTCTAATTTTGCTAATTTTCCCATACAAACATTTCCCTAAAGGGAAATTTATCCTTAACTCCAGAATAAAAAATATATTATGGGAGCATTCCTAACTACAGCGATTCTATGGGACGAGATGTGACGATAAATTATTTTACATACACAAAAATAAGACAGTATAAGTAGTACAGGAATCAAAAACACGTAATCATAAAAGTGAAAAAAGTTTTGTACATTTTCGAGTCTTTAGCAAAGTTGTAGGTTAGGAATTAATGCATTTTACAAAAAAAAAACTTCCCTATTTTCTGTTTTGAGGAAAAAAAGTTATGGGGGTTCAAACTTTTTTTTTTGTAAAATTTTTTAAATGCTCAAAGTGTCGAAAAAAGTCAAAGAGGAAGTATTTTCATTTAAGTTTTCGGTCACATAAATAAAAAAAAAAAAATTTGTTTTAAATCAATCAAGAAACTAACGTTTAACAATTTGTGGTTATTTATGGACAAAAAATTAATTTCAGTCTAAAATATCGAGTTTAATAATTTGTGGACATGCTAAAATGTACATATTTAAAGATAAATCATACGAGAACGTATATAAGCACAACAAGATTTTCATTGATTTTTGTATTGGCTTATGATCAATTATAAGTTTTAAGTGATTTCTAGTAGTGATGTGGAAACCCGGGTTTTTCGCTACCCGTCTCGGGTCGGGTTACCCGACACGATACCCGAGTAATTCTAACCAGGTGCTTTCGAAACCATCACCCGAAATACCCGCCTCCGGTATTTTATACAAAGGAACCCCCTCCGCCCTTGAAGGCTACCCGTTATTCAATTGTCTCAAAAAATGTTCCGTAAAAACCTCTCAAATAAACCCATCAACCAAATTAGTGTACCGTTATATTGTTCATCCAAACTTGCTTGTTTTTCTCTTTTTTACGCCAGTACTTCCCTAAAAAAAATTTGTCCACCAAATTTTCATTAAATATCTGTAAAATATGTGCAAACGTTTTTTTATATCATTTTCTTACCTATAGGTCGTTATTTTAAAAGGGCAGAAGAAACTTCGTTGCTTTTAAGTTGGCCAATTTTTTATCGTAATCTCACCCATTCCTCTTTTTTGGAGGGGGTTTCTTTAAATTTGATCGATTTAGAAAAAAAGTTGTAATGTATTTTTTACCATTTAAAGAATCTCTTCTTATAATACAGAGATTCTAAATGGTAAACAATAGAAAAATGGATCAAATTTAATAAAACCCCCGCCAAATGGAAGGGTGGGTGAGATTCACCAAAAGTTGGAGTCGGGTAGTAAATGAGTCGGGTATTTTATTACCCGACGAGTAAGTTCTACTCGATCTACTACCCGGGTACCCGACACCCGTTCAGTTCTACCCTCACACCACTAATTTGTAGTTTTGAGATTGCATTTTGGGTCACTAGGTCAAAGGTAAAGGGAAGCTCCCATACGATTTTTTTTTTCTAAAAGTCGCCGCAAAATATGAGCATATAGAGAAAGTTTTTTTCCGGTAGACGGATAGGGCTAGGGGTAAGTTTTTAGTAGTCCCATACTCTGGGTTTGCATTTGAAGTCTCTAGGTCAAAGGTTAATGGGGGCTCCTATACGATTTTTTTAGAACTAAAAATGTACGAAAAATAGTAGCATATAGAGAAAAAAAATTACCAATAGACGAACATGATCAATTTTTGGTAGGGGTAAATCATTTGTGATCCCATATTCTCGGATTGAATTTGGAGTCTCTAGGTTAAAGGGGGCTCCCGTACTATTTTTTTTTTTCAAATATGGACAAAAAATATGAGCACGTAGATAAAGATTTTTATTTGTAGACGGGTTTGGCCAAATTTGCTAGGGTAAGTTTAAAGTAGTCCTATACTCTGGGTTTGTATTTGAAGTCTCTATAGGTCAAAGGTTAAGGGAGGCTCCCTAAACGATTTTTTCTCTCTAAAAATGGCTGGAAAATATGAACATTAAAGAATTTGTTTATTAGTAGACGGATTTGGACAAATTTTTGTGAGGGCGCGGTTTCGGTGGTTCCATACTCTGGGATTGCATTTAAGGTCTCTAGGTTAAATTTTTGTAGTCCAGCATAGAGCAGTGAGTAGCATCACGGCTTTGTGTCCAAGAGGTTGCGGGATCGAGACTCGGCAGGGTCAACAAAATTTCACAACTGGACTATCACCTTTCATTCGCAGGTGTTTTTCTAAAAAATAAAAAGCGTTCGTAGTGGCTATATGACACCAACTCATAGGGTTCCTCATATAGTGTAAAACCCGCCCCACTGATCACCAATTAATATAGCTAGTGCGAGTTGTGATGTAGTTGTGATGTAGTCAAAGATATAGTCGTCAATGAAAACCATGGTATCAGATAGAAAAAGGGTAAAATGGTTCCTATGCTCTCTCGCTTTGGAGTAAAGGACACGATGACGATGAGGTTAAATTTTAAGGGGGGCTCCTGTACGATCTTTTTTAACTAAAAATGGACAAAAAATATGAGCCTATATAGAAATTTGTTTTTATGGTCTCTAGGTCAAAGGAAAAATTATTAATTTCTGAATTTACTTACATTTTTTCATACAAGAAATTCTATTTTTTAAGGTGTGTAACAATTAGAACAATTTTAATATCTTATAAAAATAGCAAATAGTATAAAGTTTGTTTATAGCCTAAAAACGCGTAATTAAAATTACTTGAAACTAAAAATATCATCTAGTAGAAGGTTATGACTCGTTGTAATTTGGTCATTTTAGCACAAAAAAAAAAGTTTTTTACTTAACCTCAAATTTCTACAAGATAATGACAACAAAAACGATAACTTTGCTTCAAACTATTTTAGACAATTTATTTCTACGTTTTTTTGAGCTATATATCATCTTCGTGCTATTTACGGTTCATGAGATATAATAATTTATTTGATTCGGTAAATTTGGGTTTTCAAGCCCTGATTCCAGAGTTTCCTCAACCTCTAGGACCGGGGCGTTTTTTTTTTGTAAACTGTATTTTGCTCGCTCTACACTAGCTCTACAAATATGTAAAATTTCAAAACTGTACAAAACTTTTTCCTCGCGATGCAGATTATCACTTTACTAGTACCGCTGGGACTTATTTTCATAACAAATTTTTTCCGATTTTTTTGTCACTAAAATACATGATGTCAAATCTTCCCATATTCGAACTTACTCTGAATTTGTTATACAAAGTGTTTGAAGAAGCAGCTCTAAGATGTCGGTATATTGTTTCACTCTAAGTACTCTAATTAAATACATACAGCTATCTATAATTCTATAGCATTGATGCATGCGTCATTTTATCTTTAATCATAAAAAAATATAAAAATGCGCCAAAAACAGCAAACTAAACATTAAATACATAGTTTTTCATTTAGTCTTAAAACAAAATTTCACCAAAAATATTCTTCTTTTTGTAATAAAAAAAAATATTTGATTTTTCTTTTATTTTTTTTTTCCTTTTGAACCAAACACACCAAAAACAAATCAAAATTTGTTGAGAATATTTAAAAACAAAACAATCGTTTCCGAAAGGAGGGGTGAGTTTTATGGATTTTTTAAATTTTATAGAAATAATTGTTTTAATTACGTTTTTTTTTATTTACCAAAATGTTAATTCGAATTTTTTTTTTTGGTTGCATTTTAGTTTATAGAAAATTGCTACTATTTTGTACATCCAAAACAATAGTTGCACGAAAATGATTTTTGTTTTAAATTTATTGTTCTGCTATTTCCACCAGAATAGTGATGTTTATTTTATTTTTTTAAATTAAACAACATAAAGCAACACTTAGTTTCTAGTTTATATTAGTTATTTAAATTTTGCTAAAAAAAATTGCCTAAATTAAGTAGTGATAATAATTTTATAAGCAAAACAAACTTTTAAGGTGCGCGCACACTTAAGCGATAGCAAGCGACGCGATTGAAAGAGTCAGTTTTTTGACATACAAAATTATAAACAATAATTTTTCGTTGTTTTGTATGTTAAAAAAACTGACTCTTTCAATCGCGTCGCTTGCTATCGCTTACTGTCGCCTAGGTGTGCGGTATCCTTAATTGTTTTAAAAAAAATCTGATATACAAACATGCAACTGCATCTGTTGTCGGTATATCGGCATCGCTATCGAATCGATTCCAATATGGCGGATGGATACCGAAAGCGGCATCAAATGAATATGACGGTAGAAGACTGTAATAGAAAAATAACGATTTAAATCGTTGACGGTGGTTACAGTACACGACCAGTAAACGACCATCGGCATCAATTTTTTTTAATGTCGGTTGTACTAAACGACACGACAACAACAAAAAATCGATTTGTTTTGTTGAGTAAACGCACCCATTTTACGCTGTTTTATATTAAGCCATCAGATTAATCGTGGTATAATTTTTTGGTCGGGGGATGACCCTTTATAGGATAGAAGAGGTGGGGTCCTATTTGGAGCATATTCGCTATACTGCAGTTCAGCCAAAAATTGGGACCCCCTCGATGCTACATGCTCCAGAAAATGGATCAATGCATTTAATTTTTCCCGATAAAAAAACTTTTTTCTCTCGATCAAATTATGCTATCCTCGTGTTGAGTATTCGTAAGTTCGTCTGATCACAAACTACCTCTCTCTTTTTTTTATTGCTAGCTTCCCACAAAAAAAAAATGGAACGCTTTTTTATATTTCTAATATTTCCTTTAAAAAGTTTTTTTTAGACTAAAGAGTTACGTTTTATAAAATCTAAATTGAATTTTCTATTTTCAGGTCACGCAAATAGCGTCACACATTTAGTTGAGAATGAATTGCCTAATGCGACAACCTTACACAGTCCGGCCGACATAGTTGATCGGTCCGTACCGCCGCAAGCTCTGGTTGACGATGATGCGGATTTAGATGGGGCAGTAGATTCCGGTGATGATGATATAGCGGTTGGGGATGCGGAAAATTTAAGTAATCGAAATAATATGAGCGGAAGTTATTCGAATTTATTTCAAGATAAATTTGATGATGAAAATTTCGAATCGAATCGAAAGTCTAGCATAAGTAATCAAAATGACGGTGCTGCTGCAACGGTGGCAGCAGCATCGGAAAATATCTATTCAAATATTGCATCACCGCATCTATCACCGGTTGCACAACAGCAGCAGCAGCCACCAACGGCAGTGGGCAGCAGTGCTGGCAGCGATAAGTCTGATCCAAGTTTACATGTTTATTCAAATATTGTAACGTCTTCGCGAACCAATTTAAATGACATAAGTTTTGGCAGCAGCGGTAACATTGAGCCAATAGGTGTGGATCGAATGGATGAGAGCGGTCGCGATAACGGTTCAATGAGTCTGTTGGCCGATGATTTAGATTTAGACGATCCCGTGATAGCGGCAAGTACGTTCGGTCAAATGTCTCCAACAACCCCGAAAACCTTATCGTCTATAACCAATGAGAAATCCTCCCCTAACAAATCTGTAAGTATAAATAAAAAAGTTCCGAAATCAATTTCAATGGAAATGAAAAATGTGATAAAAGGCCAAACGGCTGTCGCAGCAGATCAATTGACAGCAAACAATAGTATCGCATCGGCGAACAGCATCAGCAGTAATGCATTTTGTAGTCCAAGTCGAATGAGACTTTTGCACGACACAACAATGATAGACACTGCCCTGGATTTAGATAGTTTAGACGGTTCTAGTATTGGCAATAGCTCACAGGCGTGTTTGGTCAATAAGACGGCTATAGTTTAGTGACTCTGCTCAGATAACACATTTTATTTTTAGGTTTTTTTTTTTCATTTAACATTGTGTATTTTTTATTTCTGATACAAAAAAGGCAATTTTCAGTGGTGCCATCTATTTGAAATATATAATAATAATAATTAATATATTTGATAATATATGTCGGTAAAAGCGAGTTTTTTTAAGCCAAATAGGTACATTTTTTCGATCAGGAGTGCATGACTTGCACCTAAGTGTATTTTAAGTTGTGAAACAATGAAAGAAAATTTCAGTAGCGACATCTAATATCTCTTCATTCAACCATAATATTTTTTTTAATATAATGCAATTATTGAATGAGGAGATCTCGCTACTGAAATTTTTTTTCATTGTTTCACTACTTAAAATAAATACAATTTGATGACATCTATTGCAATCTTGAAATTGTGTAGGTACTGAAATGTTTGATAATAGATGTCGCTAAAACAGTTTTTTTTAGGAAAAAAGAGATACATTTTGTTGATGAAAAGCGCATATAACTTGTGCTGATTTTAAAATTAATTTCAAAATATTGTCGAAGTGTAGGGCGCATGACTTCGAAAATTGGCACTTTTACCGCCATCTTTTGTTGAAATATTGTAAGTCTTATTGTATCAACTAATAAATACACTTTGCTTCCAACTAATATAATAATAATTAGGCTGCAACAGGCAAAATTAACCAAATTATTTATTTTTTATATATTAAAAATGCGTATACTTATATACAAAGATTTATAATCGTAAGTTTTAAAATAATTAACAGAGAGCACGCACGCAGTACATGCACTTGACAGAGATTCTTTATTTATAAATTTTTTATGAGGACATTTTTCGGGTTGAGAATTTCTGTTTTCCGCTTAAAGATCGTGTGCGTGTACAAAAGTATAAATATGAAAAGATGCTACAGTAAAATGAAACAATTAAGTGAGATATCAAAGATTACGGCACTAAGATGCTTCAAATAGAAATGTTTTTTTGGTGTTAAAAATTTTAAATAAACTTAACTTGAACATAAATTACAATATATTGAGTGACTAGAATGTCTCAGAATTCTATAATGAGAAACACAAAAAAAAATGTTCTCTACTTGAAGTTATTCGAAGATGCTTGCTCTTTGATATTAAATATAGCCATCACAGAACAAATAAAAAAAATGAAAAACGATAAATTAACAAAACTAGACATAATTTTTTTTATATATTATTTCAATTATTATAAAACCGCAACAAGAAAAAATTTATTTTATTTATAAATATTATATAACAATTATATTATATACAAATAAAGAAAAAAAATGAATAAAATATAAATATATATTGACTCTGTAAAAGGATGTGCAAAAATGTAATTATTTGTTTGTTTTTTTTCATGTCCACGGCTTTTGTTCCTTATGTTCATGCAAAATTCGATAAGTTTTTACGTCAATTCTTAAAGTTTTAGCAATGAGAAAAAAATGTTATGGTCGCCATCTTGTTTTTTCTGTTAATATTCCCTAAATCTACTTAAATTTTTTAAATTTTTGTCACTTCCATCATTTTCTTAAGATTTATGATTAAATTTAAATAAGTTAAGCTAATTTATCATTAATTCATAATAAAATATATTAAATTCCCTTTCCAATAATTTTTACAGTTTCCTTAATTCTCTTTCTTTATTTCTAAATTGATGATTAGATTAAAAAAAACAATCAATAACGTAAATCTGCTTTTTTTTTTAATTATTTCTTAATTTTCAAAAATATCTTAATTATGCTAATTCATGATTCAATTTTACATTTTTCTAATTTTCTTAAACAAAGTCTAAAAAATGTCAAATTTTTATTAATTCTGACTAAATTTTTTATCAAAAATTCTTTTAATTTTTTTTTAAGTCTGCCGAAACCACAGAATATATATATAGATAATTCAGAATGTAAAAAATAGCGTAGTTTTGGAAACGACCAAAACCAACTTTTTTCAGCGATTTTCCACTTTGTAAGTCAAATGTGTATAATTAATAAAAATACGTCATATCTTTTGACACCAATTTTATTTTTTTAGTTCAGAAACAGAGACAAAAAGCTTATTGTTTAAAAAAAATCGCTTTGTACAAACTTTTAGTTATTCTTTGATATAACTAATCAATAATTATATTAACAGAATCAAAATCTATAGCGTGTAAACTGCAATTACAGATACTATGTATTATTTATCTATGTTCGTGAGTCCAAATCCTATTTTTTCGTAACTCGCCTATAACTTTTAATTTGCGAAGGTTGTAATTTCTGCAATTTTGGTCGTTAGGAATTCATACGCAAAAGTTTTATTTGACAAAAAAACCAGGTGCGGGGGGGCTTCTTTAAAATGTGACGTAATTTCATAGAGAGGGTTTGAGA
>JANSTW010075561.1:0-10002 GCA_027564275.1 Diadocidia ferruginosa | reverse complement strand
GCGGTGGTGGGATGGCACCATCTCAGCCTGGTAGTATATCGGGACCGGGTGGTGGTGGTATGCCATTATCTAGCGGTCAGCCGCAAAATTATCAAAATATGATGTCTCAGGCATCAGCTTCACAGCACGGCGGTTATGGACCTTATGGATCTCATCCGCAACAGCAGCCTCCTCAACAAATGCATATCCGCCAAATGTATGGCCAGGCCCCAGGTGCTGTACGTGCTGCGGGTCCTGGTCCTTCCGGTGGGCCTCATGGAGGTCAGCCTGGCGGTCCGATAGGACGCGGGAACATGATGGTAAATGGTGGCCCCGCTGCACCTGGAGGTGCTCGGGGTATTCGCCAGTCACATTCTGGTAAATTTAATTTTTTAAAGTTTTAAGACAAGTTTATTGAATATTATCATACAACTTTTGTTTAGTTGCACTTTTAAGCTTGACTCTGTTTTTTGCATTTAAGATTAGTTACGTACATGTAAACAATCTCTTAAATTTATAGGAATGGTGATGAGCGGAAATCAAGCACAGCAACGCTCAATGATGATAATGAATCAGCCAGGTCCTGGTGGTTCAATGGGTCAACCTAATATGCAATATGATCAAGCTTCTTATTCCATGGGCAATGGTTCTGGAGTTCCAGGTCCTGGCGGAATGACGGCTCAGCGCCAGGGCCCCATATCTGAATCGTATTCATCGATGGGTTCAAATACGGGCATGCAACAACAGCAACCAGGTGGTCCACCTCAAAGTGCTCAAGTTATGCCTCATATACAGAATGCTCCTCAGCAACCTTCGGGTAGCTTTGGTCCTTCAATGAACTCTCAATTGCAATCACAATCGCAACAACGCCCTCCAGGTGCATTTGTAGGAATTCCACCTTCGAGCGCCCAAAACCAAGTATGTACATCTTTAATAACGTTGTATTTTTTTGTTTTTTGTACTGTTTAAAGAAAATTTTTTAACATTATTTGCTTAAAATTTTAAATAATTTTACACTTTTGTTTATGAAAATATTAAATATTTTAGATTATGTCTTCACACTCAATGGATAGTTTATTAATGTCGCAACATCAAAATGCTAATGCCCATCAACAAATTGGTCAATCTGGTATGATGATAAATGGGCCTCCACATATTGTTGGATCTGGTGGACCTCAAAAGGGTATGCTCGCACAGCCATCTGCTTCTTCTATGAATCAATCGCAAGCTGGATCAAATTCAGCATTAAATGCTGGCAATCTTATGTCTCAACCTCAACACCAAGCGCCTTCTCAATCTGTAATGCAATCGCAGCCACAGGGAATTAGTATGATGAACGGACCCATGAGGCCTGGTTCTAATATTGGAGCTGCACTTCCCGGCGGCTCAAGTCAACCACAAGATCCGGAAAAGCGTAAACTAATTCAGCAACAGCTTGTTTTATTGCTGCACGCTCACAAATGTCAACAACGTGAGAAACAAGATCCACAAAATCGTGCACCTTGCTCTGTTCCGTATTGTCAAACAATGAAAGCTGTCTTGGAACACATGACATCATGTCAAAATGGTAGAGCATGTAATTATCCACATTGTGCTTCGTCTCGACAAATTATTACGCATTGGAAAAATTGTACGAAAGATGATTGTCCTGTTTGTAAGCCTGTAAAGTCTTTTAATTCGAATTCAGCTAACGATAAACGACAAAGTATGTTTTATCACTATATTGGAAATTTTTCTTATACTTTTTTATTTTTTTAGATGAGTTACTTTTAAATCAACCACTTGGGGGCGCTGGACCGTCTTCTTCTTCATCACAAATGGGTCCGAGCTCATTACTTAGCAGTTCTCTTGGTGGTCCACAGTCTATCTCAAATATTGGCTCTGTTGGACCATCCTCAGTGTCAATGGCATTTGGTTCACCGCCACCATCCTCAAACGCTGCATCAATGGCTGTAAACAATCTGCTGAATGATTATACGCCAAGCACGTATGTTTTGTTTATTGTTTTTATATTTTATATTAGTAATATAATTGCATATTTTTAGAGTTTTTGTTTTTTTAAATTGTTATAATAATACGATTTTTATTATTTTAGGAATCCATTTCGATCTACAAATCCGCCGAACAAAATTGGTCAGTCAAATGCTGTTTCTATGCCGATGAACAATTTGCCAAATGATGGATTTGGAGCGTTTCCTCCTCCAGAACCGCCGAATCAACAAAAGGTATACATTTTAACAACATTAGCATAATAATTGCAAGCCTAATTTGCTGTAAGAGATAATATTGGAGTAATGGGAGTAATCAATATTATTTATAACAAATTTTAAGGAATGGCATGCTACAATTACGCAAGATTTACGTAATCATTTGGTTAGTAAGCTAGTAAAAGCAATATTTCCATCGCCTGATCCTGCTGCAATTCACGATCAGAGAATTAAAGATCTTATCGCATATGCTCGTAAGGTTGAAAAAGAAATGTTTGAAATGGCACACGATAAGGAGGCTTATTACCATCTCTTAGCGGAAAAAATTTACAAAATTCAAAAGGAGTTGCAAGAGAAGAAGAATCGACGGCTGAATGAACAACATAATAGCAGTGGTAATTTTTTAATATTTATAAAATTTGTTTTAGTTGTAGTATTCCTGTTATTTATTCATAGATTTTTTGTATTTTGAATTACGTTTTTTAATTGTTATTAGGAAGTCGAATTGATAATACATTATTATCTGATTCATTTCCACCTCCATCATCTTCAAGTGTTCGTCCGCCTAGCCACTTGCAAGATTCTTTGCTTTCACAACAACAGTGTGCTATTCCAATGAGTAGCAATTTGTCTTCTATGCCGTCGACAAACTCATCTACCGCAGCAACGACAAGCGGTGAGTTTCGAATGCGTGTATCAAATGGTAGTAGCGGAATGACGAAAGATGTAAAAATGGAGTCAATGTTTTCGCTTCAGGGAACAACTACTTCAAATGCGTCATCAACTATGAATAATTTAAGTAATAGTACTACGCCCAGCTCATTGAATTTTGTACCAGCTGCGTCTAACTCGATACGATCCGTAAAGGCGGATGATAAGAGTTGTTTAGGTAAGCTTTAATTTTTTACCGTTTACAACTTTATTTTATAAAATTAGTGAAAATGATTATAGCTTTACCGAGCACTTCTGGTGAGTCGATGAAGACTGATACAATTAAAACAGAACCACCTGAAGAAAATGTTTTATCTGTTGTAAAGCGGTCTATTACTCCGAAAAATGAAGTAGCTGTTGCGAATGCCTCTTCAGCATTGACGAGCGCTACTGTTAAAGAAGAACTAGCAGTTGATGAAAAGATATTTGACGCCAATGAATTAAGAAATTACCTTCGGCCCGTGTGGCAAAAAATACATGATATGGAGGAAGCTGTTCCCTTCCGGATACCAGTTGATCCGGATCTCTTAAAAATTCCGGTATTTTTTTTATATTACAATTTAAAAAAAATATTATTGTACAGAATTATATTTTTTTATTATTATATTTTTATAAATAACTTATATGTGTAATTAGATTATTACTTTTTTAGGATTATTTTAATATTGTAAAACATCCAATGGATTTACAAACGATTAGCGAAAATCTAAATCAAGGCAAATATAAAAATCCATGGGAGTTTTGTGATGACATTTTTTTAATGTTTGATAACGCTTGGCTGTATAATCGAAAGAATTCTAAAGTTTATAAATATTGTACAAAGTTAAGTGAAGTTTTTATCGAGGAAATTAATCCGGTAATGCGACAAATGGGTTATTGCTGCGGTCAAAAACTTTCGTTTACGCCGCTTGCATTGTTTTGTTACGGACAATCTGCATGTGTAATTGCTCGTGATCAGCCATACTACCTCTATGAATCGGGTTCCAACCAATACGGTAGTTTTATTTTAGGATGTTTAATTGAATTATTTTTTAAATTAAATTTTAGGTGTAATTGTTAGTGATCGACTTATTTATTGCGTCAAATGTTTTGAAAGTTTACCAGAGGAGGGTATCAACTTAAATGAGAATCCTAATGAACCACCAAAGTATTTTTTTAATATTGTTGTTTTTCTACAAATTAAATTTTTGTAAATGTTTTAGTATGGCTCCGAAAAGTGGTTTTAAATTACTAAAGAACGATCAAATTGATCTAGAGCCGTTTGAAACCTGTAAGGTGTGTCAGCGTCGGTGGCACAGAATTTGCGCTAATTATAGCAAGAAAATATTTTCTGAAGGTTTTATCTGTGAAGGTTGCCGGATGCAGAAACATCGACCTAAGCCAGACAATAAATTTACTGCCAAAAGTATGTTTTTTAATGTGGTTTTTAATAATATTTTTATAAATCAATATCTTTTAGAATTGCCTCACTGTAATTTGTCTCGTCATATTGAAGATCGTGTTAATACCTTTATTGTTCGAAAAGGTGAACTTGGCGCTAAAGAAAAGTATGAAGTTGTAATTCGCGTGCTTTGTAGCACTGATAAGGAAGTGGAAGTGAAACCTATGATGAAACAAAAGTGCGTTTTTTTAATTTTGAATTTTGAATTATTAATAGCTAAATTTAAAATACTGAAAAATATTTATTTGCTCATTTATTATTTATAATTTTTAAGATATATACCAGAAGGTTTTCCTGAACGCTTTCCATACAGAACAAAAGCGGTTTTTGCCTTCGAAGTTGTTGATGGTGTTGAAGTTTGCTTTTTTGGACTTCATGTTCAAGAATATGGAAGTGCATGTACTCCACCAAATCATCGACGTGTTTATATTGCCTACTTGGATTCTGTTTATTTCTTTCAACCAAAGCACTTGCGTACTGATGTCTATCATGAAATTTTGCTAGGCTATTTAGAGTATGTAAAAAATCTAGGCTACACAATGGCACATATTTGGGCATGTCCGCCGTCAGAAGGGGATGACTACATTTTTCACTGTCATCCGCCTGAACAGAAAATTCCCAAGCCAAAACGTTTGCAAGATTGGTACAAGAAAATGCTTGATAAGGGTCGTGATGAGAGTACAGTCTACGAATATAAAGATATTTTTAAACAGGTATTTTTGTTACATTTTATAAGTAATTTATAAATAATTTTTGTAGGCGAAAGATGATGACTTACAAACGCCAATGTCGATGCCATATTTTGAAGGTGATTTTTGGCCAAATGTCATTGAGGATTGTATTCGAGATGCAGAAAAAGAAGAAAACGAACGCAAAAAACACGAAGAAGCTCTTATTGAAGATGATGACGATGACATTTTTCAAACTGATGATGGACGTGCTAAGAAAAATAAGTTAGTATTTATTAATTATAAATATTATTAAAAACGTTATCTTTGTATATTTTAGCAAATCATCAAATAGTAAGAAGAAAAACAATTTAAAAAAATCTTCGCAAAAAAGCAAAAAGAAAGGCGGTCCCGGAACTGGTAATCAAATTACTGACAAATTGTTTAATGTTTTGGAAAAACATAAAGAAGTTTTCTTTACGATTCGACTTGTTTCTCCAAATGCGGAAGGTTTAATTAACAGTAAACCAATTGTTGATCCGGACCCATTGATGGCTAGCGAACTGATGGATGGGCGTGATACATTTTTAAATCGAGCTCGAGAGGAACATTGGGAGTTCAGCTCTTTGCGTCGTGCTAAATGGAGTACAATGAACTTTTGTTATGCACTTCACACCCAAGAGCAAGAAAATAAAGAGATGACCTATACTTGTAATGCGTGTAATAACAGCGCTACTTGGCACTGTCCGACTTGTGATGTATGGTT
Organism: Diadocidia ferruginosa; assembly: GCA_027564275.1. Lineage (NCBI taxonomy): Eukaryota > Metazoa > Arthropoda > Insecta > Diptera > Diadocidiidae > Diadocidia > Diadocidia ferruginosa. The sequence continues at coordinate 4,230 of JANSTW010075561.1, read as the reverse complement.
TATTTTTTACAGAAATCTAAGATTGTCTTTAAATAGTTGTTACAAATTTTTTATGAATGTGTCTTATAGTTTTATATAATTGCTTTTAACGAAAATGTAAATTTTTTTCGAAAATATTAATTTTTTTTACTTTATAAATATTATATTTTGCAGGACTTCGATTTGTGTGCGGCATGTTATAGTGGTGGTAAAATCCAGCATCCACATGCTATGGAGAAACTTCTTTTACCGGCTACCTTTGACTCAAAACCGAGTGGTGATTCTTCGACAAATGATCGTAATGAATCTGTTAAACGTTGTATTAATTCGCTTGTTCACTCGTGTCAATGTCGTGACGCCAATTGTCGTCGATTAACGTGTCATAAAATGAAACGTGTTGTACAACACACTAAGGTATGCAAGAAACGTCAACAAACTAATTGCCCAGTGTGCAAGCAATTAATTGCATTATGTTGTTACCATGCCAAACATTGCAATTTGAACGCGTGTCCGGTATGTTTTTTTAATGAAATGTTTATTAATGAAATATTTTTTTATTTTTTTTTGATGTTTTATTTTTTTTTGATGTTTTATGTTTTTTTATTGAGCTGATTTTTTAATGATAACAAACTTTGTTTAATTCTTTTTTCACAAATGAAGTTTTTTTTATTATAATCTTATAGGTTCCGTTTTGTTCTAATATTCGTCAGAAATTACAAGAGCAAAAACGTTCGCAAACTCGTCGTGCTGACATGATGATGCGGCGGCGCATGGAAAAATTACAGTCAAGTGGACTTAATGGTGGTGGTCCTAGTTCTCAATCTCAGCCACCACCTCAAAATCAGCAACATACTCCACAGCCTGCCTTAATACAACATCATCCTCAGCAACAGACACAACATCCACAGCAGTCATCAATGATGTCTAGCAGCCAGATGATGCATTCTGGCGGTGGAATGATGAGTGGAAGTGGTGGTTCAATGAACGGACCTCATGGTGGTGCTATGAGTCAGCAAGGAATGCAGCATCAACGTTAGTATTTTATGACATCATTAATTCTAATCTGATTGCTTTAATGATTTAATACGTATCTTAGATTTTGATTGAGAATTTTTTATGGCTTTTAATAATTTTTGCAATAACCATACGGTTTTGTAATAAGTTTTTTTTAGAACATATGATGAATAGCAGTGGCAGTAGCAGCCAAATGATGGTCGGTAATGGCAGTGGTATGATGAATCAAATGAGTAGTAATGTTCATTATCAAGCTGGTAGTTCAATGCATCATCCTGGTCAGATACCGCAACAAATGAGCGGTGGAGTAAACATGGGTGGCTCGTCTGCTTCGATGCCACATATACGAAATGCTCAATTGATGGTTTGTTTTATAACTATCTTTTTAACCAACAGTCGTAACATTTTTTACAATAAAATTAGTTCATACATGCTATTATTTTCTTATATGATATTTATTAAAAAGATATAAATTAAATTTCTTTTAGCAAGGACCTCATCATATGTCAGGAATGGGTCAACATCAACGTCTTTCTAATTCACAAATGATGCAAGGGGGAGGCGGACAAATGAATCCGCCTCCATATGGTCGAGGAGGTCCTGGTGGAGGCCCTCCACCTGGAATGGTCAATTCTCCGGCTGCGTACAATAGTCCAGGTGGAAAACCAGCAATGCTTCCTCAGCAGCAACAACAGTCACAACAGCAAGGTTCAAGTGGAATGCGTATGAATCCACAACAACAAATGCAAAGATGTAAGTTATTTATAAAAATTATTTAATTTTATTAACTTTTGTTTTTTTACAAGACTAAGCTTATTGGGTAATTTTTTTTTTTTTTGAGTAAAGCTATTTAACGCAATTTTTTTTAACGTATCTCTCCAAATGTTTCTTATCTTAGTTTTGTCGAAAATTTTTTAAGAACTTAGAATCGGGCTGCCCTGAGTTTTTTTAATATCAGTTTTTGGTAAGATAATATTTCTTATTTTCTAGAGCAGTATAACGTAGTTTTTATTAGATTTCGGGGCCCGTTAAAACACTTTGGACGAGAGAGACATTTTGTGTTTTAGCGATGCAATCGCAATCACAACAATCCCCTCAAAAACAAGATCAACAACAGCAGTACAACAACAATCAAATGAGACTACCTACGGCAGCTGGCACGTCGGACTCACAGCTTGGTCAAATTATTTCACGTTTAAAGGCTACTACTAGTCCCGAAGAACGGAAGAATGTGTTTGCCGATTTGAAGAAGACACCACATCTTTTTGCTGCCTTTTTGAAGATGAACAAAAATGAGGTATTCAGATAAATTATAAAAAAAACGTAATTATAAGTTTTATGAAATGAAGCAATATTTTAATTCATAACTTTAGGGCAATCAAAATAGTGGCACTGGTGCACCGCAATCTGTCCAAGACGCTATGATGCACCAGCAGCAAATGCGGCAGCAAAATTGGATATCTCAGTCTCAATTTCCGCATGGTGGCCGAGGTGGGTCAGGTGGACCAAATAGTGGTAATGATGGTGCTCCACCACCTAGTTTTAACTCACAGTGGGCTGCTCAGTAACGAAAATATTTACAAATTTAATACTCGTAGAGTTATACAGAAAACTATTGGTTGACAAATATACGCTTTTTTATAAAGAAAAAAATGCACTCAAATAATAAAAACTTTGCTAACAAGGAGAGTACTATATTATTTTTTAGCGTAATTTTTTGTAGTTATTAACACTGCTGCAGAACTTTTTGATCATTTCAACCTGTGTTTATATGAAAATTATATAATACTTTAAATTATGTTTCTAATTTGTATATTATTCTGAATGTTTATTTTTCTTTTTAGTAAATTTACTACTTGGGTGCACATTTTTTTATTTTAACTAAATGGATTTATCTGAAAGTTAGTATTGTTTGCTAAGCTTTTGAATTCTAGGCAATATTTAATCAGTTATTGAAAAATGTTCCTTTGTCCTTGATTGGATTTTTGAATTTGCCTTCATTTTCTAAATTAATTTTTATTCCTAGAGTTTGTATAGTTTTTTAAAACCTTTATAATCGTTGGACTATAAAGTTGCGATTGTTTTGTTTACTCTAACTGCGTTTGTTGTTGTTTCTAATTTTAAAAAATACGTTAGAATTTAAGCTAAATGCTTTGAGCATTAATATGAAATTTACTTATGGATTGTGATTGTCGATTGACTAAAATTTTATGTCAAAATGGGTACAATTCAATATGCATCTCTCACGTGTCAACGTAGTCTTTATACGTCTTGCTCTTTAGTTGCTGCGCAAAAGTACAGAATTAGGTATACTTATCGTATGTTTTTGTAATAATAATAATTTAAAGTTAGGAAAATTATTTATTTTTTGAAATTTTCTTTCGTTGCTTGGTTTTTTTGTCTTGGCCTCATTATTCATTTCCTCGTGTTTTTTGTTTTTTGTCTTTTCTATTTTTAATTTTTGGTCTCGTCTTTATTATTCGAGTCATAAAATGAGGAACTGGAGGATTTCTTGCCTGTTGTATTTTCTTTCAAGACAGTTTTTCATCTTGACTCTCCGCTGTTGTTAATTATTGGTTTATCAATTGAATATATGTTATTAAATGATTGGAAATTTGAATGTATTTTTTTTTTGTTAACATAGACTTTTGCGTAGATAGTCGTTATTATTTTTAATTTCATTAGGATCCTTTTGTAATTTAAAAATAAAGAAAGGTAAAAGCATTTTTTATTAACTTTAATAAAAGTTACGAAGAAAATTTTACAAATTGATTCTTCTGAATAGAAAAAAAGTCCATCATTTTGTTTTCAGATAATGATGGCTTGTAAATGTTATATTCTTACTTTGGATGATTATTATACTATATTGTTACTTCTCTCTTTTATTTGTTTTATTATAAAGAAGTTTATAAAAATTCTGATTTCATTGCGCTGTTACGACTTTCAATTTACATGATATCTAAAATCGTTATTCGGAAGACTGGAAAAAATAAAAAATTTGACTCGAATTTTATTATTTGTTAACTAAAAAATTAAGATAAAGCTTCATATTGTGTTCTGGGAGGTGAACCAAGATTGGGCCACAATTTTTAACTGAAAGATTGTTAAGGGCGAAGTGGAATTAGAAATCATCTATGGAATGTTAAATGTTTTAAAATTTATCGTCTTAGACTGGCTTTTGAAATTACTGAATTGTCAAAAAGTTTAATTTGTTTCGTAAATATTTTTTGTATAAAA
>JANSTW010075560.1:0-20005 GCA_027564275.1 Diadocidia ferruginosa | reverse complement strand
TCATAATAGCTACATTCGAGCGTATCGAAATTTTAATTTCGTCTCGATATCGATAATATCGAGTTTCATAATCGGGCCTCAGAGGTACTAAACATATTTTTGACAAACATTTCGAAAACCTTACAATAATATTTTGTTAGGTTATTGAATTCAACGAAGATTCAACTTAATTAAGAGTTTCCATGCAGTAAAATTCAATTGAAAGGGACTTTAAAAGGTATACATTAGCTATTTTATAGATTTTTAAGGCATTTACCGCCTAAATTTTACGTAAACCATATAATTTAGTTGAGTTTAAAATTGTTGAAATAATCGAACGACGATTTAAATCATTATTTCCATGCTGGAAATTACGATTGAAAGGGACTTAAAAATTTGAAATGGTAATGGAAACCTTATACATTATCTATTTTAAAGATTTTTAAGGATTTTAGATTTTAAACCTAAACTTTACGTAAAACCATATAATTTCGTTGAGTTAATTTTTTAATTTTTTTTAATTTTTTCAACAATTTTAACTTAAAATTTTTGAAAAAAGTTACCATTGATTCAAATCAATTAGTGAAAGTGACTTGGAAATTTGGAATGGTAATGGAAACTTTATACATTTTTAACTATTTTATAGATTTTTAAGGAATTTTAAGCCATTGAGTTTAAAAATTTTTAAATAAGTTAAGAAAGATTCAAATCAATTAGATTTTCCATGCAGTAAATTATGATGGAAAGTGACTTGGAAATTCGGAATGGAATGGAAACCTTATATAATAGGCATTTCAGAACTTGTAAGTAATTTTAAGGCATCTTAAGACAATTTAAGTAATTTAAGAGCATTTTTAAGAATAAAATAAGTTTAAAAAATGTATTTCAATCTTTCTGAAAAATATTAATTTTAATTTAACTACATATATATGTTAACCATCACTATATAAAATATTATATTATTATATATTATTATTGGGTGTTCTCATTCTCTGCCTTTGGTAGCCGATGCGTAGGGAGCTTAATTATTGCATTAATACGGCAGGCGATATTATTCGCGAGGGCCCACGCATCGGTTGTGTGTTAATACATGTGAGACAAAATTTGATTTAAATTGGTTTGAACTTGAAATGGAATTTAATAAAATTAATAAATATATTTGTATGAAATTTTTGTCTTGATTTTTTTTTTATTAAAAAATATTTTGATTTTTTACATTTACAAGAATAAAAGGTTTAGATCTAGATAATATATTTCTCGATTAAGGTATATAACCTGCCTTATAGATATTTGTATTTTTAAGTAGAAAATAGTTGTTTTTTTATTTATTATAAAATCTATTCTGTGTTTTAATAAAAGTGAATGTGTTTTCGATTCATAAGAATACTGTAACTATATTTTTATCGTGTTTTATTTTTTTTTTTAAATTAAAAACAAGTGTATTTGATAAACTTAAATTATAATAATAATAATAGTAATATATTAATTAATTTTTATTTTGATAAAATATTTGAAAAATTTACATTTTTAAATTTTTGATTTATATTAATTGGGAGTTTTTTTGTATTAGTAACTGAAGATCTTTAGTAAGATTGATTTTTTGTTTTAATTCACAGCATACATTGGATTTTGGATAGAACAATAATGTTTGTATGATTTTTAAGTTTGTACCATCGATTGGAATGTTTTATTATTTTTTTTTTGTCAAAGTTAATACTCTTTTCATTAATTAATGAGTTAAAATTTATCGATTTGGAAAGTATAATGTATTTTTTTGTTTGTATAATGAGACCATATGGTAGCGACATCTAGCAGCCTTTGTAAATATTGAATTTTTAGTACAAATAAAGATGTCGCCACTGAAAATTTATTTCGTAGCTTTACTACATAAAAATACTCAATGTAAAATTTTTAGACCAACACTTTTATTACTAATGAATTTTGGTTTTAACAAAATGATCGGACATTGTTCGTTTGAAAATCAAAGATAATATAGGAAATTTGATCAGGAATTCTGAAGAAGTCTAGCATATTGCGTAACTTTCCAATTTAAGTATAAAAAATTTGTGATATTTTTATTGATGCGGAGATTCGGTTTAAGTAGGTAGTTGTATATAAAGAGAAATGTTTTTTTAATGAAATATTTACGGTCGCAATATTGCTCTTAAATGTTAAATATTATATCTAATTTAGACCCAATGTATATAAGCTATGCCATAATGTTAGTTTATTTTTAAATAAATAAATGCAAATTAAAAAATTATATAAATTCATTTTGAGATTTTCGTATATAAAGATATTTGTTTTCGAATTGGTTGTTTTCCACCATATTATAATATATTAAAAAAAGTATATTCTGTATTCTTGGCAATTATAGAGATTTCTCTAAGAAATCGTACATTCACAGCACATAAGCGTATAATAAAGACATTTAACCGATGCTTCTTCCTCCTTGTCACCATCCCCTCCCTTCTTCTTCTTTTCTTTATTCTTCTTTTTATACCTTTCCATTTGTGTCAAATAGTCGCCGTTCTCGTAGCCCGTGCCGGGTACATTGGGCAAATTTGACAGCGAAGCTTTTGTCGCATCTACAACATCATTGTCATCGTCGAATTTCTCAATAGAATCCAAATCTTTCTGAAAATTATTAAATAAATCTAGGGCATTAATTTCACTTGGCTCTTCGGCATTCAGTGCATCCCATGGTATTTCTGGTAAATTTGTAAATGATATTGATTCGGCAATTGTGCTTGATGAGATTAGATTAGTTTGTTCGGGGTCTATGTGATTAATGTTCGTCTGTAATATATAAATGAAAATGTTTTCTTTTGTTTTGTTGATGATTTGGTTGGTTGTTAATGAGTGTTCACCCAAAATGTTGATGCATATTACATTTGGAAATTTATAGACGTTACTTTAATAGAATCTTGTCTGGCACAAAAGGGTTAAGAAAGCAATTAAATTAAATTAATTAGTTTGATTATTATTTAACAGTTCGAAGTATTTTTACGTAGTTTCGATTGATCAACATATAAGTCGTAATACCATCCTAGTCATAAGAACAGATCATAAAGGTAATCAGTGCGTCATCTTTTATATGATTTAATTATAATTTTTTTAGGACATATTTGGTAATTTAATTAAAAGTGCTCAAACTCACGATCTTTGGTAAATATTCGTTTATCTTTGCTATTTTTCCCCAAGTCGATAAATTAATTTTCACATCGATTTTAGCCCAAAAAGTCGGCATTTATATATTTATCTGATCTACTGTAAGTAATCTGAAAACTATCTTTAAGAAAGTTATTTATTTTTCATTTGACCTTTGAGAACTCGCTTTCCAAAATCAATCAATCAAGAACCTATAATACAACACCGAAAATTTAAGATAAAAATGAACGTGCTAACAATTCGGCTACAAAATGAAGTATAGCGAATTTACTCCAAATAGGACTTCACCTCCCCTATTATATAAAGAATCATACCTCGGCAAGAAAAATATACCAAGATTTGTGGAAGAAACTCTTCCTTTGGTAGAAGGATGGGTTTTAACTTAAAGTTTGTATGCAAAAGTTTTAAAATGATTATTTGCCGCTGGCAAATATATTTTCCACTTTAAGGGCACTAAGACATTTTTTAACTCTTTCGGGGGGCTGAAGGAAGAACTATGGACCAAACCCTTATAACTCAAATTGTAGCGCTTGTCAAGTCCTTTTATTTGACATCACACAACGTCTATAAATATTTATTTTCGATATTTATCCTACAAACGTTAAGTTTTTTAAATGGAGGTAAGGTCATATTTGGAGCAAAATCGCTATACAGCATATTCGCCACTAACTCCGGTACTTATTAGTAATAAAATTATAGATTTTTTATTAATTTATCTGTAATTTGAGTAAGGTTTTAACAAAATCGATCACTTAGAACTCGATACAACTTCGATAATGGTAGAAGAGAAATTAGTTTGACGTTCTACCAACACGGCAACCCAGTATAAAGTATAAAACTACTGGCAAATATGTAGAATCCACCCCCTCTTGGATCCTCCCCAAACTCTCTTATTATCAGGGAACTACCGCTCCCCGAACCCTTAGAACTAAAGTTGTAGCTCTTGTCAAGACTTTTCATTTGAAATCACACAACCTCTATAAATGTTTATATTTCGATATTTTTCATACTAAAATTAAGCCCCTCTTATTTTAAAAGAGGATTTTACACTACACAAAATTTTAATTTACCCACCCTTCCATTCTGTATATGTATAGCATTAAAATATTACATTTTAAAACTTTTGCATTCAAACTTTAAACCCCTCTCCCTCCGAAATGGATCCGAGCGCGCCCAACTCCAAGAACAATAGGGGAGACTCCCTACCTATCTACAAAGTTTTGGGAGGATCCAAGAGGGGGGGAACTGTACACTTCAGCCAAACTACTATTTATTTGAATACTGTTTTGTCAAAATCAATTAATTAGAACTCGATACACATACAACTTTGAAAATGGTAGAAGAAAAAATTAGTTTAACGTTCTACCAACCCGGCTACCAATAGTATAAAGTTTTAAAAAGTACTATTTATTTGGATTTAAAAATCATAAGCAGAGATGTTTATGTATATTTTTGTCTACGTGAGTTTTCGCAATGATTGTCGCAAGAGAAAAAACTACTTTTCAAAATTAATAAAATCGTTTGAACTGTTATCCTCCAGAGTCTCAACAATTTTAAATAAAGATGTACGGCGACTGACTAATATTAACCTACAAGTTGAGTACTTTTCTTGCTCAAAATGTCTAATTATAATTCGATAAAATCCTGAAATGTAAAAAAACAATTTGACGTGCTCTTCCTAGGCTACCAATATTGTGAAAATTCACTGTATTTATATTTGTTTTGAATAATAAAAACCTTGCATTTATAAAAACCTATAACATTTGAGATGTAGTAGATTGGCCAAATGGCCAATAATTATTGTAACTCACACTTCACATATATGTGAATATATAGATTTTCAAATTTTCTCAACCACTATTGTGTCTTTACTTATAATTTTCGGATAAATTTCCATTTAATATGCGCATCGTCATTTTCTGACCACCGCAAGCTATACGTAAATATAGGAAATGTTTTGATGATTTTTTATGATGAATTTTTGTTATAATATTATTTTTGTATATTAGTAAATATAGAATTATTATTTTAATATCCACACAAATATTTTTCTAATGACAAAAGAAATGTTCTATATTTATACGGTTAAATATGTTAGACAAAATAATACGATAAAATGTTAAATATAGAATAATGTGTAGATGATATATATTTGTAAATATTCTGATAATATAACGTTGGCCTTAGGACAATTTTTTGTCGTTAGTTGATATTGGTTTTTTATTGCTCAATTTTTTTTAAATAAAACTTATCTTTCTTCTTAAGCTTTTTTAGATCGATATAATAATATCTAGTTTATTATTTAACTTTTCGTCCCGAATTATTGACATCTTCAGAATTACACAAGAAAAATAAAACTTAAGCTTATGTCTCTTTTTTAATTTCTGAAGATGTCCAAAACACTAGAAGAAACGTCAAATTTATTGAAAAATATTTAAAATAAAATATTTCTTGGATTTTAATAATATTTAATATCACTTGGATTTTTTTGCATTTTTTAAGATTTAAATATTTTTCGGACATTTCGTCAAAAATGCAAAAAAATAAAAATTGTTATAAAGCTCATCTATATATTTTATTTCTGAAGATGTCCATAATACTAGGCGATTCGTCAAATTTATGATAAAAAAGTATAATTTATGCTAATTCGTTAAGATAAGAGTATTTCTTTTAAAATTGTCGAACACTGCATAATTAATTTGATGTTTCGTCCAGAATTATGGACATCTTCATATATACAAAAGAATATTAAATCATTAAATAAGAGTTCGATGTAAAAAATGTACTGTTCGAAACGTCAGATAAAAAAAATTAATAAATTTGAATTATTTTTTATGTTTGTCGGGATAGTATTGCTACTTATACAATGAATATCGCTAAAAGCTCAAGAAAATTTTAAATTTTATTAGTTAAAAATATAATTTACATAAAACCATCTAACACCAACTTACAACATTTATGAATGAGGAAACATACATATATCGATATTTTTTAAATAACAAAAATAAATTCTGTACACTAAATTCAATTATACCAAAAAAAAATTATTAATAAAAAAAACTCTAACCTTTTTCTTAACAACGCCGTTCCGTTTCTCTCCCACCAACAATGTGGCCGTATTAGATATACTACTATCGTCTAAATTACTTCCTGCTGCATTTTCCCCTACCGGATTAACTGGTGCATCGCCGTTAGCGTCGGCCTATCGTTGAGAGAAAAATAAATAATATTCGAAACAAAACAAAAATTCATAAAATAAAAAACCTACAAGATGATTAACAGCTGATGCGCCAACCGCACAAGATGCCGGTACAAGTCCACTGGTAAGTGTCGTCGTATCACCAGTCAGATCTCTGTAAGAAAAGAAATTTGTGAAAAATGAAAACATTGCAATTTTTTAGCGGTTTATCGTTTTCGGTCTATTTACTTATCATCATCAAATGTAAATGTATAGTAAAGTGACATAATGCATAGAGCTGCGCGGTTGCTTTAAATTCAACTGTGGAAAATTGTATTTGGTTCCTTCTATAGTATCAGATTAATGTTGTTTAGTATATTTAATTAAAATATTATTTATTTACTCAATTGGTAACATATTACAGTTTTGTTGTTGTAAATTTTATATAAATGGTTTTAATTTCCCTACACTTTATTTATATCAATGTGTGTTTTATATTTTGGTTTATGTATTTTTTTCTTAAATTTAAATAGCTTTATTTAATATATCTTTAACATCTCGTATCACAAAACGAAATGACCTTGAATTTTTAACTTTTAATAAAGTGGAATTATTAGTTCTACTTTATAAAGTTTTAAATCAATTTTCTTTTTAATTTTATGCATTTTAAAACAATTATAAGAGAATGTATACAATTAGAATGTGATTTTGAGATATATATCGCGTCCAAATAACTCTAAAATTTCAAAAAGACTGTGTTTGCACAAACAACACACATTTATTATAATATGAGCGATAAGAAGAAACCTAAAATTATGTATATGAGTGAATTTCAGATAGCTGCCACTTTTTGCACTTTTAAGAAAACGAATAAAATAGTTGTCAAAATTTCGAGTGATTAATATGATTTTCGTTTTTTTTAATAATTTGTTTTCCAAAGGCAAAAGTCATTCTAAACAATAAACAAGAATTTTCCATAATTATTGTCCATGCTACAGTCACAGAATAATATAGATAATTTTGAATGGACACTTAGTGTAGAAAGACTGTAGCTTGAACAAATTTGTATGACTGTCCTCTACGCCACTTGTGGTAATAGAACAAACTATTCACATGTAGGGCCGATTTAAGCGAATAATTTAATTGCGAAATCAGTCAAAATAATGAAGGAAAAATTGTCAAAATGAAAAAAAAAATAAACAAGCGCGAAAGTTTTACACTATCGAAAAAAAGTGTTGCCATAAAGAAACATGGATGATTTTAGAGTTGCTGCGGTAATATAAATATGGTATAAAAGTTTCGCCTGTCATATTGCTTATTACTTTTTTCGCGGGAAAAAAGGCGACCTATTGTTATATGTGTGATAAGGTAGTTGTTACGTAAAATAAAAATATGAAGTTTTTTTTTTCAAAAAACTAATGGATAAACATTCAATATTTCAATTACAAGTTTGAAAATACGTTAATTTATTACGACTTACTGAGTGTTAGAGTATAGGCAATCTTTCCGGTAGATTCGTTATGATTTGAAAGAGAAGCAAAATATCGAATTAATAGGTTAAAGATTTTAAACCAAATTATAAAAAGTTGGAAACATGAGGGAACATAAAAGTGTCCGCTATCTGTAATTCGCCCATATAGACGTCATAATAATAGCATATATTTTATTTTAAAACCAATCTAAACCAGTCTTATTTGTATATAAAGAAAAAACTAATCATAAATATAATAGAAATTATAAACTGCACTGTCTCAAAAAAGACGAAACAAAAATCAGCTGCGTTTACAAAAATGAATTCGAGTTTCTTCTTCGTTAACCTCTTTTATATAAGGAAAGTATAAAGAAAAACAAAAAGCTTATTTTTATAAATATTTTTTTGTCGGTTGCATAAACCCAAGAGGATATTATCGCATATTTCTAGGCAACCCTCTTTCTATGGATATACGTAGTGTGCGTATACTGTCCAATTATTTAATGAAAACATTATTTTTTAAAGTTATATGAATGTTTTTTCAAACATTCGCAACTATAAGTTAGTTATCCGTCATTCACATTTCAGAATCATCCTCCTTCATCAGTACCGTGGCATTGGCATGTGTAAATACTCAAGAACACCCGCAGAAAAAAGTATAAAAGCGCTTTCTGTGGGTGTTCTTTAGTAATTACATAGGCCACGGCACTGATAAAGGATGACGATTCGGAAATGTGATGACGTATAACCAACTTTTAGTTGCGAAGATGTCATATACAAAAAATAATATATTCAATATAATAATTCGTAAGGATTATTAGAGTATATTATATGGCCTCATAAAGGTTGAAGCATACTAATATTTGAAGAAAAAACATTCATATAACGTCAAAAAATAATGTTTTCATTTATCATCATCTATGATAAAAAAAAGCGAAAAACTAGCCCCGAAATTTGTTCAGAAAATAACAATTCAAGGTGAATTTTTATTTTATATGGCAAAACGTATACAAACAGCACGAAAATATGTCCGCGCCATTTTCAATTATAACTTTAACCGTATTTCTAGTAAAAATAGGTCAAATATCACATTTGTTGTAATAGTTAGTTTCTACTTTTACTTTTCATACAAACACGAAAAATACCGTTTTCTGGGATCGATGTTTAAAAAAAGGGGCTTCCATGCAATTTGTTTTTTTTTATGGACAAAAAATATGAATAATTGTTTTATATTTTATTGAATTGTTGATCCAGACTAAAAGTTGTCTTAGATGGTAATTTACACAATTTAAATAAAGATTTTGTATCATTTATATAAGTGAGAGCATCTTATCTTAAGATTATTTTTAGAACCGGATAGGTAAATTTTAGTAAGGGTGAGTTTTTAGTGGTCTTAGATGCAGTATTGCATTCAATCAAACGTATGGTATAGTAATAGTTGGATCCAAGTTTTGCTGACGGACCGATTTTTTAAAATAAAAATACAATGTTAACCAACAAAAACTGTTTAATTAAACTGTACAACATTTTCGATGTCAACAAAATTTCCAAACTTGCAAAACATGCATATAGTTATATAGATATTTTATTTTATTTGCTATAGAATTATTTTGAAAGTTGAAATAATGGTGACGAAATTCCTGAAAATTACATTTTAATAAATTTTAATGTTATAGTAAGAGCATTGGGATTACATTGAAAAATTCCTAATAATTTACGTGATAGCCGTGCAAATCCAAAGCACGAACAAAAAGGTTGAAAAACTCGTATTAAAAAAAAATCAAAATAAACTATCAAAGCCCAAACATGAGTTTTGCTAGTTTGAATGATCACTACCAGAAAATGAACTGCGAATTTTATTTACATTTTATGTGTTGCACTGTGTAATTAATTTAAGTACATTTTTTGCAATTGAATTCAATACATATAAAAACAAAAAAATTTAAATAATTTAATATTAAAAAAAAACTGTTACTATTATCACACAATATGTGGGAAAAACTTATATATAAACCAAAAGTATTCTCTAAAATTTTAAGAACGTATTTCATCTGGAAATTTCTATTAATTGTGTCTTCATTTTCATCCTATTTATTCCATTTTTTGTCTATTTGTTCCTGTGAATCAAAATTCTTGATATTCAATAGCAGACAATGGGAACACTAAAAACCAACTAGACGGACAGACAAAACATTTTTTTTTTGCATTTTTCGGTTTTGAATTCAAAAAGAACTACAAAAACATTTTAAATTCAAAATTTTATCGCAATTACAATATTTGTATTTATTCTATACTAACGTATATCAATAAAAGTAAAAAAAAATACGATTCAGCATCTTATCTTACAGACATGAACAATATTATAAGTAAATATATCAATTTAAAATATAATATCATTAATGTTGATTGTTTTTATTGGAAGAAAACCTGGCATTGCATATCTTAAGCCTATAACCGGCAGGTCCACCTCAAGGCGAACTTAAAAAAAATGCTATTTGCTTAATATAAAATGACTTGTAATTTTTTTTTTCGTATGAGTAGACCTAATTCATGTTCGAAAGGTCCATATATCAATCGAACTTTAAAAAAATGCTATTTGCTTAATATAAAATGACTTGTAATTTTTTTTTCGTATGAGTAGACCTAATTCATGTTCGAAAGGTCCATATATCAATCAACTTTAAAATTTGTCATATATAAAATTTTGACAGCCAATAATTTATAATATGGATATTGAAGACTATTTTATACAACCCTAAAAACAACACATTTATACACAAACCTATTTATCTTTTTTTCTATATTTAGAAATCTGAACAATAGGTACAAATAAACTAAATATATTTGATTTCAAGAATGTACTGAAGATGTTTTAACTTTAATCGAAACGTTTACATTAATAAAAACCATATTACTAAAAATGAAATATTTACTTTTTTCGACCGTGAATGTTACCAAATTTGAAATTTAGGAACACAGACTAATCGGTCAACGAATAGTGAATATTTTTGCACCAATTATGACAAGTTAGCCTATTAATAGTGCAACTCTTGTCGGTATGAGTAAATTGACACAATTTTAGCCTATAGTATTGCAAAAATATTTACTACTATATTATTAAAAAACGACCGCTAAATAAATCCATTATTATAAATATAATTAAGAAAAGAAAATAATTCAAAGAAAATTTCGATAAATCAATAATTTTATATTATAAATTAATTTCATATTTGTAATATTTTATAGAATAATAATCTCACCCGTTGTGATGGCCGTATTTTACGAAAAGCATAGTTATGCGATGATATTACACAATTTCATTTATCTTAAAGAAACTTAACAATAACAACAGCGATTAAAACATAATCAATTTTTTATAATATTACACTGAATGATCGCCGCAGATAATATTATATTTACAAGTTATCGTTAAAATCAACACCAAAAAATAGGTTATAATTAGCAGATATTCTGTGCAGTATTTCAAACGATAATAAGTAAATACATTTTGAATAGAAATCCATATAAGGAGAATTTATAAAAAAAATCTTACTGGCTATTATCGTACTACGAGAGACAAAATATTTATATTACGATTGTTTTATTTTGGATAAACAACAAAATTCAATCAATCAGAAATCCGACCACATAATTTGATCTTAATTAAAGTAATACATTTTAAATAGTTTTGAAAAATATAAAAAAATATTTATGTGCTAACAAAACAATAGTGTGACCAATTCTATCAAGAAAAGAAGAAATTCCATTCAATGTTTTATCACTAAAGTCCTCTAATTCATTTGAGAAGACGAAGATAACTACGCAACCATAATCATCATTTCTTTTAGGGCTTTCTGCAAGATAAAGAATAACAGAGCATTCGTTTTATTATTTCTGGAATATCGAAAATGCTGACGGTAAGTGACCAATGCATTAGTTTTAGTAGAAGATAGGGGAAACGTTTTCTACAAGCAGTTGATATAATTCTATCAGAATCTACACTATGTCATTTAAAAAAAATATCCATGAATGAAGTTAGGTTTGAACTGCACAGATAACATGCTTATTCAAAAGAAATAAAATCGGTCCGAGAGCCCCCAATATAACTGGGATGCTGCTTTTACTATATTTTAAAATTTAAAAACTGACACAAACCAAAATATCCCAGACTATGGGATTTCTGAAATGGTTTTCGTGATTTCCGAAATGATTGCCGTGATTTCTGAAATGATTGCCGTGATTTCTGAAATGATTTTCCTGATTTTTTAAATTATTTTTGATTTTCGAACTGATTTTTAATTTTATTCGGTTTCTGATTTCTGATCTGAAATGATCTTCGTGATTTTTGAAATGATTTTTTATCTCCAAAATATTTCCGTGATTTCCGAAATGATTTCTGATCTCCGAAATTATTTCCGTTTTTCGAAACGATTGGCAAGATTTTTTTTTCGAACTGATCTTTGTGACTTCGAAATTATCTTCGTGATTTCCGAAATGATCTTCGTGATTTCCGAAATGATTTCTAATCTCCGAAATTATTTCTATTCTCCGAAATGATTTCTGATTTGCGAATATCATTTCAAAATAATCTTCGTTACTTCCGAAATAATTTCTTATCCCTTAAATTATTTATGATTGGCGTGATTTCTGAAATGATTTCCTTGATTTTTAAAATGATTTTGATTTTCGAAATGATTTTTGATTGCCGAAATGATTTCTTCGTGATTTTCGAAATGATTTCTTAGCTCAAAAATATTTCTGCGATTTCCGAAATGATTTCCTTGATTTTCAAAATTATTTTTGATAAAAGCATTTTGATAAAAACTAAAAAAAATATTTAAATTCTTAAGGCGCTCTCGCAATCACATTTTTCAGTTATCAGTTTTTAGTTAACACCATAGTACACTTCTGTCAAACTAAAAAGTCGAAAAAATTTTGATTGTTCGAGCTTATATGCAGCAAATCAGTATAATAGAAATTTTGTTAACTGCAAACTGAAAAAAGGATTTGAAAGCGCCTTTAAAACCACAAAATTATGATCAAATATTTTTTTAAATCATTGAAAAAAGTCAGTCCAAACGGTAGTAAATAATAGACAAGGAGCAAATGACCCGGATTATAGATTTCGAGGACTTTAGTGATTAAACATTGCGTAATACAAGATTGTACAAAGTATTTTTGTAAACATCCTAGCTATCTGTTTGGTTTTCTCAAAATTTGATAATAAAATAATCAAAATTAATTTATAAAATTGGAAATATTTAATTTGTTTGACAACTACTTACTTTAGTTCACTGTCCTCGCCATGTGATTTTCCGTCACTTATCGACCACGGTTGATTCTTTTTGGGGCGATTTGGTGCGTGCACATTTTGCTGATACGTTGTATCAAAGCGACCCTTATGTTGATGCTTTTTACGACCAGGAATCCATAGAAATCGTAGTCCTGTTGTTGTTTTATTGCTTCGTGACATTCTAAAATTAAAAACAAATTAATTAGATTTTTGTCAACTGCTGGATAGCGACTAAATTATATGACTTTATAAATCGTCTTAGGTGTAACACCTGGTAAAAAGCATTTGAAAAATCATAACTGCAAGTCGAGTTGTTTTGAAACATAATATTATTTACGCTTTACTGTTTATGCTTTTCTATTCACGTAAATAATCGAAATTACATTGAGCTTTTTGTTATGTACACAATAAACATCATTGAATTAAAATGAAACAAAAAAAATTATCAGCCTCAATATATTGTATGTTTCGATCAAGATTAATAAACATAGTCTTACGAGGGGGGGTAATCACTTTTTGATTTAAATCATTTAAAAATTTGAGAAGATTTTAAAAAATTGGAAATTGGAAGACAAATTTTTGTAAAAATTTAAAACCGAGGGGGATACAAACATTTCTCATAATTGCCGATTTTCCTAGAATTATTTGTGATTTCCAAAATAATTATATGTCTATAAACTCATAATTTCCACAGAGTTTGCCGCTCTAAATCGCGTTAGCACCAATTTATTTGCAGCGTGTTACCTCCTAATACATATTTAAGTAATTAAAAACAATAATTAGTTACATCGCAATTATTAAGGAAATTAATTTATATACAGAGAATTTTTAGTGGCGCTCGCTCATAATGTACGTGATTGTGTCCAAGCAACCTTGAATTTTTATTTGCTATTATCGCGATCGATATCGATCGATGTATATAAATTACATTGTTACATTGTTCCAGCAAGAAAATCTGTAAAAAATATGCCACACATGACACAGTACACACTGTCCAAGACGAGGGGGAAACCACTTACGGAAATCATGGGACAAATAAAAATCACTCAAATGATCTCGGGAATTACGCAAATAATTTCGGAAATCAGAAATCATGGAACAATAATTTTCTGCCCCCTCGGTTCAAGGTAGGTATTCAATTTGATTAAAACTTCTGTGCCAAATTTGTATAGCAAATAAAAAAAAATAACTTTTCAATGAAGATCGATATAGTATACTGTATATATTAAATTAAATATATAAACAAAGGCAGCATCTTATAATTATAGAAAGTTTCTCATCATATTTCTGAGATTTCATCTTTAAAAAAATACTTTACCATTTTTCGCCCCATATTTTTATACTAACTTGTTTTCGTTGTTTTTTATTTAGCCTATTGTAGCCGAGATTTCGCCAACAACAATTTACTTTTTACACCAATTTATCAATTAATACTTTGAATTTAATAATAAACAATTGTGAGTTATTTCGGTGTCATTTTGCGCACAATTACTTGTAAATTTGTACAAAAATAAATCACAACAGGTAGCCGAATATTTAGATTAGTACGCCATTTTTAAATCTCTGGCGCACTTAACGCACACACTCACGCGAGAATGCAAAATACGTTCATAGAGCTTGTCACTATATTGTGGAGATCGTTTTTCTTATTGTTCATTTGTACACTTTGAATTACTTTAATTTAAATACATTTTAAATAATAATTTTGAATTGTTATTATTGTTAATTCCGGTTTTCGGGTTTTGTACTCGGGGTGTTACCCCACTACAATACAGCATAGCAACTCTTCCATACGAGAAGGTCCGTTATAGTGTATACGCCGTTTTTTGTATAAATTTAACAATAATTATAGTAATTCAATGAATTTACATATATTTAAAGTAACTCGAATACAAAACTACAAATGAACAATAAGAAAAACAGGCGTAAATACCGTATAGCGCATCTTCCCGTATGGGGGACTATACTGGTTTAAAGTTTGTATAGGGCGCTAACGAAATATCAATATTTATGTGGGTTGTTTGGTATCAAATGAAAGGTTATATAGGTTGGTTCTTGACAAGATGCTCCAATTTTTTAAAATAAAAAATATTTTGCAAATGGAAATAAAATTTTGTCCGTCCGTCCGTACTCTGTCTTTCCGCCCGTCTGTCTGTCCGTCCGTCTGTCCGACAGTCTGCACTATAAAGTAGAAATAGAAATTTTTAGATGAGATACGAACTTAGTGTTAGTTTTGGCTGTGGTTCAACTATAGAAAAGCAACATAACCAAAAATACCTCGACTCACTATAGCCTCAACTAAACTTGAAATATTACGTGGCCGATCACTACTGGCTTGTGGTCAATATAATACAAACGGAATTTGGGTTTATTAAACTTTTTTTAGTTCACGAACGCAGCCCAGGATGTTTTAGATAAGCTCTCACATAGAAATTTTTTGTGAGTCTTGAGTTTTCAGTTAACAAAAGTTCTATTATACTGAGTTGCATATAAGCTCGCACTGTCAACATTCCACATCCACGTACACCAAGGTCTTTAATTATAAAAAATGACAACATTTTTATATGAGAAAATGTGCTAAATTTTTGTAAAAAAATGTGTCATCACTGAGATTTTGTACAAAATCACAAAATTATTTGTTATTCGCATATCCATTATATTTTACATCCGTGATAGTACCCCATATTACCCTACATATTATTATACATTACAAAGTAAATATTATACCTCCTTGATTTGAATGACTCAATTTTATGTGGAACGTATTTTTCAATATCGCAGCCAACTTCACTGCTATAACAATCTAAATTTTTGGAAGACTCGAAGGAAGGATTTATCTAGTTTGTGTTTTCCTGATAATTTAAATAAGTATTATAAAAAATGTCTCGAGGAAGTTCAGCCGGTTTCGATCGTCACATAACCATCTTTTCGCCAGAAGGACGTTTATATCAAGTTGGTTAGTATAACGAAGGGTTTCCAAAAATTTGTTTGGGTCTTCCCATTTTAGGTTATGTTGAATGACTCGGGATTTTTTGTTTAAAATATTTTTGTTAATCCTAGAATATGCCTTTAAATCAATTAACCAAGAGGGGCTAACGTCGGTAGCACTAAAGGGACAGGACATTGCCGTCGTGGCAACACAAAAGAAAATCTCCGAGAAACTAATTGACCCCTCAACAATAACACATATTTTCCGGATTACCCAATCGATTGGCTGTGTTATGACTGGCAGAATTGGTATGTGTTTTGTAAAAACAATAAATTTGTATTAATAAATACAACTATTCTTTAGCCGATAGTCGATCACAAGTACAGCGAGCCCGTTACGAAGCGGCCAATTGGCGTTACAAGTTCGGCACAGACATTCCAGTCGATGTCTTGTGTCGCCGCATCGCTGATATCAATCAAGTTTACACACAAAACGCAGAAATGAGACCTTTGGGCTGTAGCATGGTATTGATTGCCTATGACGATGAAAAAGGATCGTGTGTTTACAAGACAGATCCGGCCGGTTATTATTGTGGCTTCAAAGCTATCTCGGTTGGCGTCAAGCAAACCGAAGCCAACAGCTATTTGGAAAAGAAATTGAAGAAACATAAAGATTTCAGCGAGGAAGAAGCCATTCAATTGGCCATTTCATGTTTGTCAACCGTGCTGGCTGTTGACTTTAAACCGTCGGAAATTGAAATCGGAATTGTGACCAAAGCTGATCCGAAATTCCGTATTCTCAACGAAGACGAAATTGATACTCACTTAACTGCTATTTCAGAAAAAGAATAATTTAAATTTGTATTTTTTTTTATTTCAAATTAAAAAAAACTTATAATTAAATCGCGTCTTAAATTATTTGCCTGCAGATGTGGCCAGCGGGTTTCGCAACACTAGAATGACCGAATCGCCGCGTAAAAACATTTTCGATATAAACCGATCCTTGTTGACGGGCTTTACCTTTTTCTTGCCCTTACCGGTACGCGGTACTTCGGTCCACATTTCCTTGACACTTTCCAGCACCATATTGCAGTGTCGATCGAACGCCTTCACTCGGCCCAACAATTTCTTGTTATTTCGACAATTTATCAACACTTGTGTGTTATTTTTAACGGATTGTGTCAACACCGACAATGGTCCCGTATTAAATTCCTCCTCCTCTTGCCGGGCAAGCTCCTCTGGCGTCAATTCGGATTTTGGTTTAACAATAGACCTGCAAAAAATGTGAGGTTATGTTTGAGATTTGTTATTTTATGATCTTGTGCAAATCAAATTTGCTCGGATAATAACCAAAATATATTAAATATATTTTCACTTACATGATTTATGATTTGTATTCAATTTTACGAGAATTATTCACTTAATATCGATAGAAAACGTTTTAGCGGCAGCAAAATGTAGCTAAAAATTGTTTTTGTTATAAAATGAAAATACGTTCCACAAATCGCGTCCCAGTGGATTTTTTTCGTAGCGAAGTGGTACTAGAATAATCTAGTACGCTTTGGGGAAGTGTACTACAAATTTTATATCCCTTCCAAGAGTGGAAACCGTTAGAAATTTTGTATTTTTAGAATTTGTGAAAGTGCGCGTGAATGTCGTATTTCATATATTTGAGAAATTTATCGATTGATTTTGTAAAAGAATTGTTTTTAAAAATCGTTAATAGAGAAAAAATCGTTAATTTCTTTTAAATATCTTTTATATAAAAACACATTTTAAGTACAAAAATCATCTTTTTTATCCTAAAATAGAAAACAACATGCAATAATATATTTATATCTGTTAAATTACCTAAAAACTACGCTTATGAAAGGAAATTTGTGGAAACTTCGGTCGATTACCGGCCAGGCCGCCGACCGAATCCCACACTTGTATTGTATTGTCATTGGCCAGTGTGACCAAATGTTGATATGTTGAAAAGCCCAAACTAATTATATTTACATTTTCGTCAATGCCTATTTCGCGCACTAACGACAAATCCCAACTTGACCATAGGCGAATTCGTCCGCCTTCGAGGCCAGTGGCAATCACATTGATGCCGGTACCCTCTTTCATGTGTGAATAGCATACGGAGTGACATTTTTCGGCAATTGTCAAATGTTGAACATATTTGGCATTAATTGTGTGCAGACGAAGCAAAGATTTGCCATTTAGGTCAATTGGAATTTGGACAAAATCCATATCGGCCGCAATACTTTCGGTCATTTCGATGCCATCGCTATCTTCGGCAGCCGCTGTCGTCGGTTCGTCGTCTTTTTCCAAAGAATGAACTGTTGCAATGTCACCCAATGTTGGACTAATGGCCACCAAAGATATTGGCGATGTTCGACAAATTGTTGGGCGTTCAATGCTACGAACATATTGTAAACTGAAAGTGGAAAGTTAAAATACAAAACTTTCAGAAGTTTAAACTAAATTACCGATTCATGTCCCAAATACAGGCAAAACCATCCCGTGATATGCTAACGACAATTTTAAATTCATTTGACATCTCGATGCCGGTCACTTCATTTCTATGCCTGATCAGTACAATTGGCTCCTTCCATCTAATATTTGAGGCGCCCGTTGAAGCAGCAGTGCAAGGAGTTGTTACCGCTTCATCTTTCAACGACGACAAACTGTCCAGAGAGACTAGCTCCTTTGCCGAAATTTTACGAAATGCCGAGTTGTAGGACATCTTTTGAAATGATGAATGTTGGAAAAAACGATTTTTCCTGTTTCGCATTCCAACATTTTGTAATTGATAAACGGTCAATTGACCGGATCTGTGACCCAACCATATTTGAGATGACTGTGGCGTTGTGCCGCAGCAGGTTATCGGGTCAATTGGTGAGTTATAGCAAAGTTGTTGCGTATTTTGTTGGGAATTCTCATTATCGAATAATGGTTTGAGTCGAATCACTCGGTCGCTGTTCATCCATGAAATTATGTTCATTGTGTCCGGTTCGCTACCTGAAATTTAAATATTAGAATCGATGCAACTACTTTTCGAAAAAAGACAATTCCCGCAATGTCAAAAGGACAGTTCTTATATCGAAATTAAAATTCCCCGAAGGCAATTACTCTAAATATGACAGTTCCTCAAAATTACGGTTGACCGAAAACTTTTTAAGCATACGTCGAGGTTTCATGAAAAAAAATTTCTAGCAATTATCATTTCGTAGAAAATACTATTTTTGAGGAATAGGGTTGTAAACCCATATTTTTCTGATGATTAAAGTTTTAGAATTTTAAATTAGTGCCCCAAAATCAGTTTTAAAAAACAACATTTGAAACTTCCGCCTAAAATCGGGGACAGTGTGGATTTTTTTTCCTAGCGGGATTTATACTCTATTGTGAATATATTTTATTTAAAAAAAATTACATACTCATTTTTTTTATTTTTGGTTTTATATGATAAAATGTAGTAGAATTAACGATCCCACTGGGCATAAAATGGATCTGGGACGTTTTCAAAAATTTAAATTCTTAAAATTTAAATAATTAAAATTGTGGCCGTTAAAATAAAAAGTCATACATGAAGACTTTACTTCTGTTTGGGTTTTCTTAGAAGTACTAGAATTTACTAGAGTCGCGTCAATACGCGATTTCGTGGAAAAAATAGAGACAAATAAGCCCCAGAATTTTGTACAGAAAATAACAACAATTGAGTGGAATTATATGAAAATAAGCTTCAACTAGTACTTCTTTTTTTAACTATGAAAATGATTTATTGACGCGACTCATTATTCTAGTACTTCTAGATTTTCCTATTGGAATATATTAATATTCTGTACTAGATTTTTTACCAGAAAATAATCTGCCGACGCCGCGATAAATTTGAAATTTTTGATTTTTTTTAAACGTAAATTTTACTGGCATTGATAAATGAAATAGAAAGAGGGTGGAAGAAATGCTTTTTTGTTGTTATTTTTTTATATTAAAA
>JANSTW010075549.1:0-10003 GCA_027564275.1 Diadocidia ferruginosa | reverse complement strand
TTCATCGTGGTATAAAAAAAATAGAATTGCAGACCCCCCCCCCCAATGAACATTTCTAGATACGCCACTGCCGCTGGATATAGTACGTAATGTTTACAATCTTTTCTACTGATCATAAAAACAATTCTTAATTATTAAAAGTAGGAAATTTAATAACAATTATATTTCATTGGGTCCCTGGAAAAAAATGTTAGTGCACTTACCATACTTTTGAGTTATTAGCAGATTTGAATTCCCAGCGGTAATCTACATAATATACTGAGTAAAATTCATTTTTTTATTAGCCAAATTATAACGATTTTACAAATAAAAAATTTA
This sequence comes from Diadocidia ferruginosa, assembly GCA_027564275.1. NCBI lineage: Eukaryota > Metazoa > Arthropoda > Insecta > Diptera > Diadocidiidae > Diadocidia > Diadocidia ferruginosa. The sequence continues at coordinate 9,685 of JANSTW010075549.1, read as the reverse complement.
TATAGCGGCTTATGGAAAACAAAAACTTTAAATAGATTTTCTGTAAAATCAAATTTTGGATGTTACAATCTTTTTCCAGGGACCCACTGATATATATTATTTAAAATTTTCATTAAAAACAAAATATTGACCTCATTTTCAGTCATGAAAATCGCTGTTGGCATTCGCATTTATTTTTAACAAAGTCTCAATGGTGTAACTCTGATATAGAAATACTATAAGACGAGATCGAGATGTGACAATAAATAATTTGCATTCAAACGATTTTAGGGACTTATATTTGATGTGAATAATTTTTTCTATACGTTTTGCTAGAAGTACCAGAAGAAAGAGTCGCGGCAATAAATTATTTTCTTAGTCAAAATAGAAGTACTAGTTGGGGCTTATTTTCGTGGTGAATATTTTTTCCTATACGTTTTGCTGTACACAATTTAAATTCACCTCAAATTGTTGTTGTATTCTGTACAAAATTTGTTGGGGCTTATTTTTCACGAAATTGCGTATTGTCGCGACTCTTTCTTCTAGTACTTCTAGCAAAACGTATAGGTAAAAATATTCACCACGAAAATAAGCCCCAACTAGTACTTATATTTTTACAATGAAAATAATTTATTGTCGCGACTCTTTCTTCTAGTACTTCTACGATTTGTCGAATAGAAATTAAAATTCACCTCAAATTATTATTCTTAACAAATTTATGGGGCTTATTTTTATTTATTTTTTACCGAAATTCGTGATGTATAGTATTTTTAAGAAAACCTAGAAACAGAAAACCGATTCGACATGCATTTTTATTGTATATACGGCAAACGTAAAAGTTCGTGGTGAATATTTTTTTTTTAAACGTTTTACCGTATAAAAGAAAAATTCAGCTCAAATTGTTGTTGTTTTCTGTACAAAATTGTAGAGGCTTATTTTTCACAAAATTGTGTGTTGTCATATCTCTTTCTGTATAGTACTTCTACGGCAAACGTATACAGGTGAATTTTTGTTTTATACGACAAAAAGTATAGGAAAAAATATTCACCACGTAAATAAGTACTAGTTGGGGTACTTCTATGAAAATAATTTATGGTCGCGACACTTTCTGTCTAGTACTTTTAATTTTTAGTATGAAAATTATTTATTTGCGTATATCTCGTCCTATCATATTTTTGGAGAAACTTTTTTTCAGATTACCCCTGTAAAGACTTTGTTTAAATTTACGAAAAATTTGTGGTGGGTTAGATGTAAATATAATGGTGGGTTAGATGGGTCAAGTAAAATAAGGTGCAATTTTTTTGTTTCTAATTTTTTATGTTGAAAATTAAATCTTTTCTTCATTCTATGAGTATAGTATGCAATTTTTACACACAAAATATCAGACAATAATTAAAAAAATTTAAACTAAAAATTACGATTTTCCTGAATTTTCAACACAAAAAGGCGACATCTATTGGATTTTTTTATACTTATATTCTGTATAATATACTTTGGTAGAAATTCACACCACTTAAATGAGACTTAAAATTTGAAACGTTAAAGGCTAAACTGAACTTTCTATAAAAAATTGGCCAGAATGTTAACATATTACATAATTTCTTTGATAGAATTTACGATAATTTTACTTTTTTTGTTTGGTGTATAGGTCCTTTAAAAAGGTTTATATAAATATTATATTTTTTAGAGCTAACAATTTTTGTTTTTTTTTTTTTAATATTATGATACATTTTTGTTTTAATATTGATTATTTATTATTTAATGCTAAAAAATCGTATATAATTTACGAACTAATAGGAAAAAATGATTAAATAGGAGTTTTTGTTGTTGTTATAATTTGTTTACACAATATGCTAAGCTCTCTATAAGTTATATTATATATAGTTGGTTTTCTTATATATGTTTTTTCTTATATATTAATAAATCATTATTTATATTACTATATGATTGTTTGGGGAGTGGGGAGGGATAAATGGGTAGGTCATTTAGTACATAAACGATAACATTTTGTTCAATGGAAAAATATTTTCTTGAATTTTTTTTATCATCCTATTATTAAATTATAAAAATACCTAGAATTTATACTCTTCGTGGTGGCATAAAATACCGCCCAAAAGCTTTGTTCCTTATTCTAAAACCGACATAACGCTCAACGTCATAACACCCAAGTACATACAAAATATGTTTTTAATAATTTCAAAACTGACATAACGTCCAACAATTTCACAGTCAAAGACATAAGAAACAAAATAGTTTTTGTTGTGCGTTTATGTCAGTTTTAGGATTAAGAAAAAGCTTTTGAAAGCTTTTGGGCGTTATATAACTGGGCTTTGTTATGTCATGTCACCCTCTTCGTAGATAATCATCATAAAGCTTTATAGAATAAATGTGATGGTAACCAGACATAACACATGAAGACATAACACTCAAAAGCTTTATCTAGCTTAAATCACACGAAAACTTTTTTATTGTTTGTGTCTTTGCTAAAAAAATAGTTTTTGTTGAACGTTATGCCAGTTTTAGAATTATTAAAAAGCTTTTGAAAGCTTTTGTAATTGGGCTGTTATGTCATGTTACGCTCTTCGTAGACAATTATTATCAAATTTTATAGACTATGATGGTAACCTGGCATAACACCCGAAGACATACCACACCACAGCTTTATCCAGCTTAAATAACACGAAATCTTTTTTATTGTTTGTGTCTTCGCTAAAAAATAGTTTTTATTAAGCGTTATGTCAGTTTCAGAATTAAGAAAAAGCTTTTGAGAGCTTTTGGGCGTTATGTCATTTTGCTTTGTTATGTCATGTCACCCTCTTCGCAGATAATCATAATACAGTTTTATAGACTTTGATAACAAACATCCCAAAAGTTTTGTTCCTTATTCTAAAACAGACATAACGCTCAACGTCATAACACCCAAGTACATACAAAATATGTTTTTAATAACTTCAAAACTGACATACCGTCCAACAATTTCACAGTCAAAGACATAAGAAACAAAATAGTTTTTTATGAAAACTTGAATACATTTATCGGACAATGCGGTCAATGTCATTGGGCTTTGTTATGTCATGTTACCCTCTTCGTAGATAATCATTATCAAGTTTTATAGTCTATAGAATATGATTGATAGTGATCTAACATAACATCTGAAAACATAACACACAAGAGCTTTAACCAGCTTAAATCACACGAAAACTTATTTATTGTCTGTGTCTTCGCTAAAAAAATTTCCTTTCTAAAAATTATAAACAAAGCCATTAGTTTATATATTGGCTGCTGTAACGGGTTTGAGTATTAGAAAAAAACTTGTTAAAGCTTTTGGGTGTTATGTCTTCGGGTTGTTTGCCATGTCACCACTATGATACATAATTTAAATAAATTTATGTTGTATCTACATAAGACTAGAAGTACTAGAAGAAAGAGATTTTCATAGTAAAAATAGAAGTACTAGGCTTATTTTCGTGGTGAATATTTTGTTCTATAGGTGTTGCCGTATAAAAGAAAAAATCACCTAAAATTGTTGTTGTTTTCTGTTCCAAATTTTAATGGCTTATTTTTCACGAAATTGCATTTTGTCGCAACTCTTTCTTCTAGTACTTCTATATAAGACCAGGGATGATATTTTGTGATGGTTTTAATTGTGAGATTAGCTGTTTATTTCTTACAACTAAAATGACCGTAAAATCGATTCAAAACTAGACGATGTACATGTTTCGAACTTACTTTGTTAGTGGGTTGATTTGGCGACGTTTATCTTTTCAACAAAAATGTTGCGTTGAGAAAAAATATTGTGAGTTACGAAATATTGTGTCAGTTAGAAAAAAGTTTTACAACAAAAACTATCACAAAATACCACCCCTTATAATAATTTCATTTATTAAATTTTTTGTTTGCCCATCTACAATGTTGCTGAGGATTGATTTTAAATATTTTAGAATAACTAGAACAGAATGTTTTTAGAAATTTAAGTAAATTTGGTTAGTTAATTATTCGTCTTCGAACATCTATTTTAGTAGGTTGTTTAAATTTCTTTTTTTTTTAATCTTCTATCTTAACTTCTGTAATGTTAACTCTTTTCAACTAATCACAAAACATTTATTTTATGTAAAATTTCTTTCTGATAAATTTTCTGCTGTTTAAAAAAAAAATGTTAAAATAAACTCTCTTCTTGCCTATAATAATCGATACGAAAAATTTAGTCCATTTTGTTGTTAACTAAATTAATTTCAATTAAAATTTTAAGTTAGAAAAACAAAAAAAAATCCATCACCATAGTCTAATTCTAAAATCTCTAAATCAATCAAATTGATAGACATCATTGTCTTTTTTATCACACAATGAGAGCAAATTTCAGTGGCGACATCTTTTGGGAAGCTAAATTAAACATTACATTTTTGTATAGAAAATTTAATGTTTAATTTAGCTTCTCAAAGATGTCGTCACTGAAATTTGCTCTCATTGTGTGATTATTCGCCAATGCACATCCAGCTAGGCGGCGTTAGTTTCTTAGTGCGCGTCAGACACAAACCAATACATAAACAAACGATTTGCCTACAAATATTTACGGCCGCGTGAGTACACTAAAAAATATCCAGATGTCGCACACTTTGAGTGGCACAGGCGAATATAAAGAAAATTATTAAAAATGTTTTACAGACTAGAAATTTTGGCCAATTTAATTTTTTACAATGCAAGACACAAGCCTATTTTAGCTGAATTAAATAAAATTATTTTTTCTTCTTTTATATTCCTCCTATAAAATATATTTTCCTTTATAAAATTTGATGTTGCTTATAATCTACATAATATTATGTATTTAATTTTTATTTTATTTTGAAATAAGTATATCTATAAATTCCTGAACCAATCAATATTTTCATATTTTAAAATAAATAAATTTCCCTTCAAACCCTTTTTATATAGTTGACCAAATATCACAAGGTCACTTTAATAATATTTCCTTATTATAAAATATAACTCTTCCCATCCCCAAAAAAAATTGTATCATTATAAATAAAAATTGTGTCATCCATCAATTAAAATATTGTACTGCTCATTTAGAAACAATTATAACAAAAAGCGTTTGTTTTCTAATTAATATTTACGTCCAATTCCTGGATTTAATACACGACAAAAGTGTGGCATTGTTACACGACATTCAACCTGAATAGCGCCCGATCCAGCTGATGCTGATGATGATGATGATGAAGATAATGAAGATAAGCGTTGTTGACGCTGCATATTTTGTTGCTGTTGTTGTTGTTGCATGGGTCATTGATGAACCGGTGTTTGAACGAATTCGTCATGTTTGCGAACCTATATTATTGTTTGCTCTTTAAAATTCTTTTTTGTAGTTTTTTTTTAATTAGGGGGAGGTATGTGGTAGTTTGTTATGTGTTATTCTTTCTTAAAACTCATAAGTTGTATTCTTCAATATCAATTTTAATTTGTTCTAGTTTTTTAAAAAAAAAGTAATCAAAAACAAGTTTTTGTAAAATAAAATTTATCAAAATCAAAAATTCCCGACCTGTAAGCAACGCTCAACATATTTTAATATTATATAATATTAATATTTTCTGATTTCCGAAATAATTTCAGTGATTTCTGAAAACGATTTCTGATTTCCGAAATGATTTCTGATTTTCGAAATGATTTCCGTGATTTCCGAAAATTATTTCTGATCTTCGAAATGATTTCCCTGATATCTGATTTCCAAAAATGGTTTCTGATTTCCGAAATTGATTTCTGTTTTTCGAAACTATTTCCGTGATTGCTCAAAACGATTTTTGATTTTCGAAAATGGTTTCTGATTTCTGAAATGATTTCTAATTTCTGAAATGATTTCCGTGATTTCAGATTTCCGAAAATGATTTTTGATTTCCGTTTCTGAAAAGATTTCCGTGATTTCTGAATAAGATTTCCTGAACACATAAGCTGCAGAACATCTGTACACCAGAACACCTGACATCCGGCACCGTTGAACCTCTGAACATCTCTAAAACCCAGAAGTCAGAACCCCTGAATTACAAGTCAAAAATAGTAAAAGTTGCACGCTGAGGGCTTTTTACTGGAAGGAAACTACAAGCAAAAATGTTGTCCCATGATTTCTTGTTTCCGAAATTATTTCCGTGATTGCCGTGATTTCCGAAGTGATTCCTGATTTCTAAAAAATATTTCTTATTCCCGAAAATTATTTCTGATTCCGAAAATTGATTTGATTGTGATTTCTGAAAATGATTTATGTGATTTCGGAAAATAATTTCTGATTTTCGAAATGATTTCCGTGATTTCCGAAAATATTTTCTGCGAAATGATTTTCGTGATTTCTGAAATTGATTTCAGATTTCCGAAAATGATTTCTGATTACCGAAATTATTTCCTTGTTTTCCAAAATAATTTCTGATTTCCGAAATAATTTCCGAGATTTCTAAAAATGATTTCTGATCTCCGAAATGATTTACGCACCCTTATCTTATGATTTCCATAAGTTCCCCTCGGTCATATAGGTTCGAATTAGCAAAATTTATAATTCATCGCCAAAGATTCTTTATCAGCGATTCGTAAATTGTATTTAAAAAATTCGTCTCATGCGAAAACTACAAAATTTTATTAAAATCGGAGAATTTACGAATCTCTGAACATATAACTTTTTGTCCAACTTTGCTTCTTTTTTCAGATGTGAATAAAATTTTCAAATAAATTAGAGATATAAGGAAGAAAATAAACAAAAAATAATTATAATTTATAAACTACTCACAATATCAGCAACAATTGGCTCCTCAATTTCCAGGCCACTTAAGGCTTGCTCTCGCGTTAAATGCACTTCGTACGACGTTGTGGGCGTTACAAAAATAACGCGATTTTTTCTTGTTTGTAGCATATTCGCAATCACCAACTGTAATAATAAAAGAAAATTGAATTTTGTTCAAATTGTTTGATTAATTTGTTTAAAATGGTTGCCTATATCTGGTATCGAAATGCCCTCGCATCGAAATGCCCTGGCATCGAAAAGTCAACCCTGATTGAATGTGTAGTGCAATTGGTCTGGTTTATATTTACATTGTCTGACCTTAATATTGTCCATAAATAAAATGAAATTTTCGATTCCAGCCCTTATCGATGCCAGGGCATTTCGATGCCAAGGTGTTTTAGTGCACGGCATGAACCACATGAAAAAATGAATTATATTATCATTATTTTTAGAAGGAAAATAATTGTTCCTTTCCAAAAAATTTAAATGAGTCGATAATCAAGGTCAAAGTATGCGAGTTGCATTTTCTATGGGATGATAATAGATCTCACTGACCCACACTAAAGGTAGGTAATGCTATGACTCATGAGTCATGATATGACTGACCCCATTATTGTCAGGTTTAATATCAGTTATTTACGATAACAAAATTCAAATAATTTATATAAGTGAATTTCTCGAAGGGGTAACCATCTGACAAAATTTTGTTCCAAAGAATTTCAATATTCCAAAGGTGCTTACGAGGGGGAAATAACTAGAAAAAATTGTTTCATGATTTCTGATTTCCGAAATGATTTCCATGATCTCCGATATGATTTCCGTGATTTACGAAATTATTGCCGTGATTTCCGTAAGTGGTTTCCCCCTCGGGTGCTTTCCACCTCTGAAATTCAAAAAATTCAAAAAAATTACCTTATGCTTATATTTATTTAAACTGTCCCTTGATTTGGCTATCAAAAGATTTTCGTCTGTTTCCAATTTAAATGACACCACAAATGCATGCGGAACCCACAGACTAACCAAAGGTGCCAACATTTTTGGCACCAATTGCAATGATATGGTTGGGGCACCTTGTCCAGATTGCATTTTATGAGTTGGCTAGAATAATAAAAAAATTATAGTTTGCCTAAATTATTAAAGTATTTGCTAAAAAGTCTACCAATTTGTCAGATGGAATGTAAAAGTCCGAAACAGCTGCGGCCAAATAGAGAACTGCTCGTCTATCAAATGCAGCTAAACATTCACAGCCAGCCCTCAGTAGCCACATATAATCAACGACACTTGTAAAATTTACATATAAAATTTGTTTTGCCTCTTGGGCTGCCTTATATTTGGCCAGTATTGGTGCCAAGACATCAACTGAATCTGGTTTAACTAAAGAAATTTGTTAATTAAAAAAGATTGTAATTTAAAATCAATAAACCACAGATAAATACCAGCAATTGTTGAACTCGGTCCATGATCACTCAAGTCCAGCATATCGAAAAATTGTTGTCCACTGAAATGTCTGGTAAAGGGTTCCAGAGATTTTTGTCTGTGCATAAATATGACGGCATAGTCATGCTCTAGGAAATATTCAGCCGAAGCAGAACCTCTTGTGCCAGCACTAAAATTATCCACAAATCGTACGGTGTTGTGTTCAAGAGGAACTGTTGTTCCACCAGACTAAAATCAAAACAAATTTAAGGTTATGTTTAAAAGTAATTATTTTTTTATCGCCAAAAACCATTCTTACCGTTATCAAAACAATATTATTATTTAATTTATTGTGTCGATCACAAAATTCCTTGAGCAACGAACGATTATCTTCGAAATCAGCAGGTGGCAAATGGGTTGCATAAAAATCTTCCCAATGCGAAACTGATGAGGTTGCCATAATAGTTTGATTATTTCAACGTTTCAACAAAACCCGCAACACACTCGCTGTTGTTGGCGCATAAAATAAACAATAAATTAAATAAATTAAAAATTAAAATCTAATTTAAAAAAAACATTAAAATTGAGAGGCTGATTTTGATGTTTTCCTTTTTTTTGGCAAAACAGAAAAAAGTAAAAAAAAACTTTTCGCAAATTCCGATGCACTGTGCGCCGATGATCACACACAGGTGGGTTTACAATGTTTGTTTTTGATGTGAGGTTGACAGATGCGAACTTTACAGGTTTTACAAATTTTTTATTTGTTTTGGCACCAAAGCAATGATGAGTGGTTTTATCGCCGCCTTGTAATTGTTCAGTTCAATTCAATTCAATTCAATATTTATTAAGAACATATGAAAAGGTTTTACAATTTAAAACTAAATTAAATTTTAATTATAAAATTGTTCATTTACAAATAGAAAAAAATATATTATAATAAAAAAAAAAATTATTTAAATATAATTATATTAAAAAAAAACGTTAGAGTAAAAATATATTAAGATATTTAAAAATTATTAGGTTCGGGGTTCAAGTCCTGTTGGCGGCAGACATAGATGTATTTCACAAAAAATATTCATGTTGTAGCTTTTAGTAGCGTAGGTTCGGTTCCTATATGCTCTTATGAAAATAAGGTTAAAAGTCTGTCCTGAAAATTAGTCTCATGTTGCTTAATATTTTTTCTGTGGGAAGGGACAACAAATCGGCCTATTGTCAAGGGTTTGGTTTAACTTTTGTATGAATAATATCGAAATATAGTGGGTCCCGGGAAAAAGATTGTAAGTGCACTTAGATACCATACTTTTGCGGTATTACCAATTTTTGAATTTCCAGTGTCAATCTACTGAGTAAAATCATTTATATATTAGCCAAATTGACAAAATAATCACACAAGAAGACACAAGAATTAGAGTAAAACGGTTTCATAAAAAACCTTAAACAGGCTGACTGGAACTACATTCCAAACGCAAATAAATTAAAAAAGTTAAAGTCGACCCTTTCAGACGAATTATCACTTCTGGAAACAATAGACGT
>JANSTW010075538.1:0-10003 GCA_027564275.1 Diadocidia ferruginosa | reverse complement strand
GTGCGCATAAATTTAGCGGTTCTGAGCGGTTTTGTGTGCTATACACAAAATATATATTTGTGTATATAAATCATTGACGCAATCGGTGCAATTGGCATAGTAAACCTCGTATTTACGTTCCAATGACATCACAAAATCTTTCTATGTATTTTTTGCGCACACCTATTCTACTCTATACACCTTGTACCACAGCGATAAAAAATTAAAGAAAGGCAAAGCACCCGATGCTGACAATATCTCAGTCGTAATACTGTTAAAACCCATTGTGGGTGAAGTGTATGAGTCTGGCGAAGTTGAAAATGTGAACTAATAGAAAATGTTTTGATTTGTATCTGTTTTCAAATTTTAAATATAATAAAAGCAACATCCTAATTATGCTGATGGCCCTAGGACCGATTTTTGTGTTTTCAAAAGAGGGAACGAAAAAACCAGGGAATGATTCTCTATAGGATATGGGGAGGGGTCATGATTGGAGGACGTTCGCTCTCCTGCCTTTCGCTGAAATTCCTTTTCTATTGGGCATGTTCAATTTTAGTTTAATGAAGCATGGCGCTAGTGCCTAATGTGATAAATCAAAGTAAATTGTTGTGGTTTTTTCCCATTAAGGAGGCCATTTTTGCTATTATATGTATATAATTTTGACGGTTAACATGCCCTATACCAACGATTTTTTTTTTCGATTATCCTGACTATTTTAGAATCCATGGAATTCGATTAGAAATCTCTGATCGAAGTTTCTTTCTATGTATCTTAGATATCTGCCACAATATTTAAACATAAATATGCATTTCATAATATATAGGTATGTAGTATGTACCTAATACCTATAATCAATGGTCTAATGTTGACCAATAATTGTGTATAATAAATCTTCTCCGGTCAGTTTTACATATAGAAAAAATAGTTAAACAAAATCTTTTCTTCAGATTAAACCATATAGAAAGCCATCAGCCATCAAATCCATTTTATTTCAATTTTTTCCGTTGATTATTTTGATGAACATCCACAACAAAATTGATAGAAAAAGGTTGATGGATTTTTTTGTCTATTTTTTTTCTTTTTAATACGCATAGTGCGTACAAATATAAACCAAAAAAATATATAATTTCATGGTTATAACACTAATTCGATTTACAAGAATATATATCTATAAGAAGACTATAAATATTTTTTTTCTTATATTAATTTAGATGTCTTAACGAAACTCACAAAAAAAAATGTAAGAAGATTGTAAGCTGATATTAGATGGGGACAGGTAGATTTATATATATATAAGATATTACATATCTAAAATCTACAAACCATATTAACGATTTCCGCATATTAATATTCTAAGAAGATCAACAAAAAACAGTTTATGAGAACTGTGCTATTATATACATATATTTATGTAATAATTAATATATTATATACATAGGTATATATGTATAATTATTCGTTATAAATATTTATGGTTAGTTGGACTTGGATTGAAAAATAAGTTTAAAAACAAATGAAGAATCTATCTAAATCTATTTATTTTATGAAAGTTACTGTTGGGAAAAGCTTAAAGGTTGAGCTTTTCCAGAAAACCTGGTATGCGTAACATGCATTATCGGAATTTTTCGTCATCACTATTCACTAATCAGGACCTGAAAATTTTCTCGAAGAATTAAGTTATTAGTGCATACCTACAAGGTTACCTGCAATATCGCTTTTTCCTTTCAATGATTGAAAGTTCGTAATAGCAATGCTTAACATTACATCAATGCCTCCGAGGTCATAGACTTTTCACTTGGATTTTGGTCGTAACCAAAATATTTCTTCTCCTTCTAACGCATTAATAATATATTCAGTTCTGCTTCTTTGAGTTAAGGCTGGGATATCGCTTGAGATATAGAAGTTCATTTTTTGGTGTATATAATGAACAATAATGAATATACTCGCAATTCCTTTTTGTTTTTGCATACTTTTTGTATGTAAAAAAGTATATTAGAAATGCAGGAGTGTAAAATTTAATTAAAATTAATTATAACGGAAAATTTTTTTACATTTCCGTCACGCTTAACTGCGAGATATATAAACAGGGAATGTATAGAATTAAAAAAAAAATATTTTTATCTAAATTGCTGGTAAATTGAGCTCTCCGGTACAAGAGTTTTACATAAGCTTAGTTGACAAAATAACAACATTTATAAAAATGTTTTACGCTTAACTCTGAGTTTTGATCATTGTTAACATGTTATAAGAAAAGGTTAGAAGAAAAGTCGAATAGTTTAGAAGTTATATGAGTTCCCCCGTTCCTTTACCTTAGTAGCGGGCCCTCTTAATATTTACTTTAATTCTAGATACTTTTACTTTAATAAATTTTTTTCATTCTAAAATATAAGGTCAATATGATCATATATAACTATTAGAATGAATTTTACTTTTTAAACTTTCAATTCAAGAAAACCTTCATCACATAATAATTAAATAATGCAATATCATTAAATGCTTATGTGTCGTACATAATTCATATAAAATTTCTTCTTTTTATTTTAGAATATTTATTAGTTATACGTATATTTTCTCAAAAATAAGTAATATATTCATTTTCCTAAATTACATTATCTAACTATAATAAATAATATGGCATATCTTCAAAATTGATTTTTTTAGATAATAATATTTGTATACGTAATGTACAATAAAAATTTCAATATTCGTATAATAAAACAAATGAAAAAACAAATTAAATCTAGAAAACTTTTGATTTCTATATAACTATTATTGGGTTCCTTTTAAAACTATAGAACATTCTTTATATATTATAAGAATAAAATACTATAATATACTATATAATTTAGTAAATAAAATATACCTCTTCAACAGTTCCGTCTTAACGTTAAGAGTACAGGCCCCTGAGACCCTCAGTCAAAATTTTTTTAAAAAAACAAAAACAAACAAAATAAGGATCAGAGCGAATGGAAAACTAGGCCAACTATTTGCGTTTTACCGATTGATGTTTGGTTTCAATTTGGAGATTTATGTTATGTTCGTATGTTTTTTACTTATATTTCAAATGGACCCGGGGCCCCGAGGCATCAAGATTGAGATAACTTTTTTATAGTATATCCAATTGCTTGATTCATATAGACGCTGAAGAAATGTACCATATTTGGAGATGGCTACAAGAATATTTCTTTGCATGATGGTCATAAATTGCAGTGGAGAACGCACATTTTCCCGTATTAAAAATGAATTACGGACAACTAGAGCGTCTTACAAATCTGTTGATCATATGCATTGTAAATGATATGCTACAAAAAATGGACTATGAGAACATTAACTGAAATCTCGGAATAAACTATTACCAACAACGAAGGTCTGAACTCAAAATGTTAATCACATTCACTACTGATATATATCTTATTTAAATAATCACACACATATTTATAACCAACAAACATGAATATTTTATTTGAATAAACATACAAACATCATAACAGTTTGAATTGTTCATTTATGTGCTTGGATTTTTTAAAAGGGCAACATTTTCTGTGTGCCCGGGGTTCCCCAACAGGGTTAAGACGGCGCTGCTCTTCACTTTATATTTAATATTATTATATAATAAAGTTAAAGTCTGTAATACGAGCATAATATTCAGTAGCATAGTTTATATACATAAGAGATGTCTATACAGATTGGAGTAAACATTAATATTTAAGAAGAAAAACAAACCAAGCATGTACTGAGATAACTTGTCTTTTATTCGTTTTCCGGAATTTTTCAATTTTATCTTTGGGAATTTTATATACCTATGTATTATAACAACTATTGTAAATATCTAAGGTACAGCATTCAAATAAATTGAAATCAAAATGCATTCCATTTAGAATCATGTGCATTGCATAAGTAAAATAGTTTATTATGTACCTACAATACATGGTACCATGTTATTTATTTTAGATACTTATATGTATAAAGATACCCAGTTATTTTCTTTTTAACATTAGAATTTGAGTAAGAATTACCTCAAACTTAATATTATTTTTTCGGCCGTGAATGGTAACAAATTTGAAATTTATGAACATAGGATTCAGTTAATAAAAAGTGAATATTTTTCCAATATTATTGTCTATGTTCGCCTGAGACTTCAAAAATTTTTCAATTTACTCAAAAGTTGCACTCTTTTTTGGCCCGTATCAGAGGAGTTGGATAAACACCCTTCAAATAGTTTCAAATAGGCATTCCTAGAATTCAACTAAAATTACAAGTATAGTGATGTGGTTTTTGGTTTATGCTCAAATTATGCGTGATATTTTAAAAATTGATGCTCGAGGTGTCAAAACTATCCTCACCGAGCAGTGAGCACAACGTTTGAGCATGCTCGCGAGCGAGGATTCAACAATTTTAGATCGAAAAAAAAAACAATAGATGATTGTAAATAGTAATCGTCCATATAAATATATACAGTCACTCAAGACAGTGTAATTTATTTAACATGCTTTACTCGTAATTTTTTTTCTATTTAGCTGAAGCTTTCAAATTCAATGACAAAAATGTTATATTTTATGGATTTATCTAGAATAAAATCGGAACTGAGGGTAAAGACCACATAGTTCAGCTTAGCAATATATAGTAAATAAATGGCAATTTCTATATTATGTACTTAGTCAGCATAATATTATAATATTATAATTAAATGTTTAATAGTGTGAGCTACTATAATATTGGTTGTTGTTGTTGGCTTTATAGTTAACTATTTACAATTTATATAAACATTATGTACTCACATCAGAGATCGAAGCGAATAACTTTTATTCTCGCTGCTGCTCGACACATTTTTTGACCTTGCTGCTCGCTGCTCAGAACGCTCGAGCGAAAAATATGACAATCTGCTGCTGCTCAGATAAATATTTGAGATTTATTCGCTCGCTCATATCAATATAAATAAAATTTAAATTCATGTTGAAAAACGATAAACTTTTAGTAATTTTGCTGTCTTGATTACATTGGATCTTCCATCAGTAATTATAAATGTGATAAAGTGGAATATTTGTGTTTTTTTCAAGGTACGAGTATTGAATTATTCGGCTGAAGTGTAGAATTTTCCTCCCTCTTGGATCCTCCCCAAACTTTGTAGGGACGTAAAAGGGTCTCCTTTGTACAACGTTTTTTCTTGAAATTTTCGGCGCTCGGACTTTTTTCGGAGGGAGAGGGCTGTAAAGTTTGTATGCAAAAGTTTTAAAATGCAATATTTTATTGCCGGAAATATACAGAATGAAAGGATGGCTAAATTAAAAAAAATGTGTAGTATAAATTTAAGTGGGGTACATCCTCTTTTAAAATGGAAGGGGCTTAAAGTAAGTATGTAAAATATCAAAATATAAATATTTATGAAAGAAGAATTATTTTATCGACCGTATTTATATTGAAAACTTGAGTAATAGAACAAGCGGTCGTTATATTTATTTATTTTATTTATTGTAAGTAAATTAAAACAAAGCCGGGGTTTGGGGGACGGCAGTCCCTGATAAGAATAGAAATGTACAAAACCAGTATTTTAAGTTTTTTTCTCTCCCCAGACCATTAAAATGTCTAAATTGGCTTTTTTAAATAGGTAAAGAAAATAAAAAAATTGTGCAATATATTACCTTATAAAGTCATAGTACCATGATTCACAATCATTTTATATTAATGAAAAAAAAAATGATTTTGGTGTAAACAATTTGATAAGCAGAAAATGGTACGTGCTGCTCGCTACTGAGCAAATTTTTCAGGTCGCTGCTGCTGCTTCGAGCAGCACGGTTTTTGGACGTGCTGCTGCTCACTCGCTTCGATCTCTTACTCACATATAGCATAAAATCCATAATATGTTATACACAAGGTTCAGCCTTTTATACAGTTTATGAAAATGGGGACAATTTCTTGATGTGCGAAACGAAATTTTTAATCAAGATTCAAAATTTTGTATATTTGGTAATATTTTTATTTCTATTTGTAAAACAATAAACTTAAAAATACTCTAGACAAACTACATATACTTCATTTAGTGCAAATGCACTGGGCTTTTATAGTAACAATATGAACAATTGAGTTTTATATAGGTTCATTCCATATAACGGCTCCCTAAGTCATCATCATCGTCATTTACTCCAAAGCGAGGGAGCATAGGGACAATTTTTACCCTTTTTTCTATATGATACTATGGTTTTCATTGACGACTATATCTCTGGATATGTCAAAGGTAAAGTGCTCCCTTAGTACTTTACATTAAACTTATTTTTTTTTTGGATTCAAAAATGATAAAATGCAGATATAAAAAAATCACTATTAAACAAATTAATATTAATTTTTTTAAATCTACATACAATATATTCAAATTCAATAAAAATTTAATTTATTGTATTTTTTTAAATAGTTTGCGTCACGGGTAATAATTTAAAGTTTCGGAAGCAATTTTAATTTTAACTTTTATCATGATGGAAGTTATGTTGATTCTGCGTAACAAAACAACATACTACATTTTAGAGGCTAGCATAAATAGGTTTCTGCTTTGTACGTTACATTGCGGAATCGGCGTATATTTATGTATATGAGTACATTTCAGTAAATAATATGTATGTTATGAATATAGATAACCATTTTTTTGTTCTTTCTGGTTTATAGTAGTATATGTACCATTTAATAATATAGAAGCGCATGTGCAACCTTGTGCCAAAACCATTATGTCGATTCCGTTTCAAAAATAAAACTAAAAATATTGAAAATACAAGAAAAATTCCCAGCCGTCTATTTAAACTTATTTTTCTCTATATACAATTTACATATATTATATGGAATTATCATTTACGTTTCTTGATTAAATTTGACAGTAAAATTGTTCATAATATGTTGTGACACCTCTATTATAGTCCTATACTATATAAGATTCCACCTCATATACCAAGTATTTTATTATCTACTACAATACAAACTTGAGAAGTAATTTAATTAGTTTAGATTTAGACTAATTTACAGACAATTAAGTACTTTTATATTTATAAAAAATTGTACACTTAATTTAACTCGTCGGCCAAATGTTTCAATATGGTAATTATATTATTTGTATGGCAAGCACAATAAACGTTGGCAAATATGTAGAATTGTTCTCTTCTTGGATCCTCCCCAAACTTTGTAGGAGGTAGGAGTCATCCCTAGACAATGTTTGTTCGGAGAGTTTGCAGCGCTCGGCCAACTTTCGGAGGGGTTTAATTTTGTATGCCAAATTTTTGAAATGTAGGATTTTATATAATAAATTAGGAATAAATCAATTAGTTTTTAATTTAAAAATGTTATTGTAGATATTTTAAAGGACTAGAGCGAGATAAAAGATCTAAAAACAAGGTTTTTGTACATTTTGCTTATAAAGGGATGCCACCACCCAAAGCCCCTGCTTTGTTTTAATTCTCTATACATTTTCTAAATATAAAAATTTATTGTAGACATTATAGGGGCCTCTGCCGAGAAAAAAATTTAATAACAACGTTTTTGTACATTTTTTGCTTATCAAGGACTACCGCCCTCCAAACCCCCTGTTTTGTTTTATTTTTTATAACCTTTCGGTTTCTTATATTTTTCCTAACGGGACACCCTTTGCTGTCTCTAATTTAGTTATTTCATTTTTAATCGTTGGTTCTTGTAAGATATTCTTAAATCTAGCCTGAGGCTGAAAGGAGAACAATAGACCTAAACCTATAGAACTAAAGTTGTAGTCCTTGTCAAGACCTTTAATACCACATTTTCTATATTTTTCGTACAAACTTTAGACCCATCCACCATCCGAAAGGAGGCCGAGCACCGCAAACTTTAAGAACAAACGTTGTTCAGGGGAGACCCATCCTGAAAAGTTTGGGGAGGATCTAAGAGGCGGGGAATTCTACACTTCAGCCTAAACTTTTACCTAAAGACAACTGTAACATGACAAATATGAACTGAACTCAACTTGTAAGAAAAATAATACAATAATACAAACTTCATCATTAAACAACCTAAACTATAACATGACTAAACTTCAACTGATTTATAATAATTGCAAACGCAATTTTACTTTATTAACATTATTTATGAGTAAACAACCATTTAGTTTCTTTTATTGATTGAATTAAGAACGATTCAAGAATTTTTTTACAGTAACTGAAACAATTCATTCATATAGATTATAGATACATCACAATATTACATAGACACATACAGAACCATTTGATTAAAGTAAAATATGTAATATGTATATATATTTTTTTAAATTTATGATTTGTAATAAGTACCTAGGTATTTTTTTATTTTTACCTATACCACACTAAATTTAAGTATAGTTGAAAAAACTTTTTATCACACCAACAAAATCTATCAAAATAAATGTATATATTGTAAAATTTAGTATCAATAAATCCAAGCCTTAACTTCTACTATTTTAAAACATAAATTTCTCTGGTTATCAAATACACACACACTTTGTATAAATTTATATTTCAGTTATATTATAGAAAATCAAATTTTCTCTTGAAACACATCCACTCATCTAAATAATTTTCTCAAGCAAAACCATTGGTTAAAGTTTGAAATAAATCAACTTTCATACAACTTTTATATAGAGATTTGAGAAAGGCAAAGAAAAAGTTATACTGAGTTAAGTACCACTAAAGCTATTACGGTATACATGTTCTTTTATATAAGTAGTCGCATATATCTATAAATATTACAGAAAAGCCCCATATACATATTTATAAACAGAATGCTTGTCAGTGGAGAATAGTTATAGTGAATACAGATTACAGACCAGGGAATGTGTTTATTATATCGCGGATATAATTTATTAAGCATTGAAAATTGTGCAACAAAAAAGTGTGACACAAAACCAAAACATTCTCTAAAAATTAACATTTTTAAACAAAAATCTGAACTATTAAGTCTTTAAACTAGAAACCATAGGAGGAGTCCCAGGATATATAAGGACACATAAAACCACTCTTACACCAAAATATACCAAACTCCTCAAACCCTCTCATGATCATCCTCACATTCCTACCTTTAAAAAAATTTATGTATCGTTCACTCTTAAGTCGTGACGTTAGACACGAGTTAGACCCAAATGCAATCCCAGAGTATGAGACGGGACCACTAATAACTCTTGCATACTAAAAATTTGTCAAATCCAAAAAACTTTTTATATATTATATTATTTAATTTTTTCGGTAATTTTTAGAAGAAAAATCGTAAACGAGTCTCCCTTCATCTTTTACCTAGAATCTAGATACTCTGAATGCAATCCCAGAGTATCATCATCATAATCGTGTCCCTTACTCCAAAGCGAGAGAGCATAGGGACCATTTTACTCTTCTTTTCTATCTGATAGCATGGTTTTCATTGACGACTATATCAAAGGTGGAGTGCTGTCAGCAACTCGCACTAGCCAGAGTAAAAGAGTACTAAAACTCGCACTAGCCAGAGTATGGGAGTACTAAAAACTCCCTCCCATTAAAATTTTGCCAAATCCGCCCACTGGTAAAAAACTTTCTCTATATGCTCATATTTTTCGGTCAATTTTAGAAAAAAAAAATTTTATGGAGGCCCTCCTTCATATTTGACCTAGAAATTCCAAACTACTATCCCAGAGTATGGAACCTCATTGAAAATTGGCCCAATCCCTCGACTGGCGCAAAACTTTCTTGTGAATGATATTTTGCTGACGATACTTATTATGCCAAATATATAGAGATTTCTTAAATAATTGATTTTATATTTTTACCTAAAAGTTTGGCGAAATATTTAATAGCGAAGTATTAAATGTTTATCGAACAAGCGTTGAAGTCACAAGAAAGATTGCTTATAAATTTGAAACTACACAATTTATACGAAACGCATTCATAATTTTTTTTAAATTATGACATTTCTAAAGGGTGATTTTTTTCAGGTTAGGATTTATTAGTATTTGACAGTTCACGCGGTATGTCAGACATGGTTTAAAGAGAAAGATGCTCAGTATGCTTTGACATTTCAA
>JANSTW010075527.1:0-10004 GCA_027564275.1 Diadocidia ferruginosa | reverse complement strand
TATATATATATATCTTTAGACCAAAGGTTTTAGTTTATTTTAAATATATTATACTAGATCTTAAAAAAATACTAGATATTAGAACCGGTCTTAAATATTAAGTATAAACTACAACACTGCTAAGCCGGAGTTCAACATTAAGATTAAGTATAAAGTTCTTAATAATTTTTAGAATTAAAAACTAAAAAGTATAAATTTTAGAATTGAGTACTAAAAATTTTCAAAAATAACCAAACAAAATTTAAGTATTATATACTAAAATGTAGTATTATATACTAAAACAAAGTATATATACTAAAATCTAGTATCGTATACTAAAACCTAGTATCGTATACTCCAAATTAGTACGTATAAGTAAATTTATAAATCAAGCAAATATTTGATAATTTTTATAGAAAATCCAAAGTTAAAAATTTTAGAATTTCATACTAGATTTTAGTTTTAGTTTTAGATATTTCCAATTTTTTTAGTATGCTACACTAAAATTTAGTATTGTATACTAAAATTTAGTATCTTAAGTCAAATTAAAAGCTAATGTGAATCAAGCAAATCAAATGTAGAAACAAAACCGATATACTAGATCCAACAAAATAAGCCTAAGGTTTTCTCCCCGTCCGCATTGGTGATAAATTGCTTATGGAACTTGTTTAGGGGTTTTTTTTGTAGGTTTTAGGAGTGACTATCTCATTTTTATATTAAATTCGGAAACGTATTAGTTAACACCCTCGCATCCAGATAACTTGATTTTGTTTTAAATTCTGCAAAAATGTATCGGTAAAATCAAAAAACATAGCTGCGCCTTTCAGTCGGGTTTAGGTTATTACTTTTAATATATATAACACAAACTATATACCAAGTTCTATGTATGACATATTTAGAATCAGTTTAAAATTGAATTGAACAATTTTCAGATTTATTGTTTTATCACTAAATTTACACTACAATTGTTAAAAATAATATATAAATAAATGTTGCACAATAAAATAAAAGGAACTTAACTATATGTACAAAAGAAGAGAAAACAAGAAGAAAAAAACTAAAAGAAAGTTTTATTTAAAACGATACTTCGACAAGTTTCACACAAAATTGCACTTAAAAACATATGTAAATGTTTAAACCCTTATGTTACCACTTATTATCTTATATAAGTATAAGTATATATAGATATTGGTTACATATTATATTCACAGTTTTACCCCTATATATATGGTATAATAGCGAATTTTATAAACTCCACTTTTTACCCATAATATATATAGCTTTTTATTTATATGAGTTTAATACCCGGCATACAACACAACGATGACACCAGAAATAATAATATATGTTTCTATGTATATATGTACATCAGTGATATGTTAACAAAAAAACTTTTTCTCAAAGAATATGTGTTTTAAACTTAAAACTCTTATAGATACCTCTATATACCTATCTATGTACATTTAAATAAAGTTTATATTTTCTATAACTATATGTACAAGTACAACAATTTAATGTATTAATATGTCTGTCGCAATGAGAAGGATTTAAAAAGTTGTTTCTTTGTTTTTTATAGAAAATCTTTGAAAATAAGTTTCTAAAAGCTGAAATTTGTCATACAACAGTTGAATTATTTGTTATTTCCTATATTAATATATAAATTCGTAATAATATGAGGTGCTTACTTGCTCTTTAATTCCACAAGAAAATATTTTGCTTATATTAAAATTATAAAAAAAAATTGTATAGAAAATTGTCCAAAGATATTAATTTTTTTTTAAATCTGGTAACTCGAAAGGTCCATATCCAAATTCAAAACAATCAGCATTCAATTGTCATTATTAATAAAGTAAAGTAAATTATTTGTATACAAATTATTAAAAAAAATCAGGATAAATATATTAATAAGATTTGAATCGAAAATGAGGACCAAAATAAATTTTTTGAGAAAGCCGGCCGTACAAAAGGATAAACCACTGAAATGTCCTGCTGATAATATATATACTACCTATATAATATATACGAATATTTCCTTACAACATGTTAGAAAATGTAAATTCAAAATTTAGTTCATATAACAAGATTTCTAATAACTTTATATATAAATATTTCGGAAAATAGAAATATCCACATCATCGTTTTATTTACTTCAAAGCGAGGTATGTTATCTTTTTTGTCTGATACCATAGCATGATGTTCATGGACGATACATAATAATTGATAAGACGTATACCAAAGTCTTTAAGTGTAGTTAAGAAAAATGTCCGGTCAAATGGCGGATACAAACTCATATTTTTTTGAATCCAAAATGCTGCTCCATGTTGGATATATTTATACATATTACATATATAATTAAACTGATTAATAAACTTTTTCTATCACAACTCTATAAATACATCTATTACATTGTACAGTAATATTGTTTATATAGTAGTTACCTTGTAAAATAGTTTTTATTTTAGGGAAAACGGAAAAGGAAAATTTTTCCTTCTTATAGTACAATTTGTAAGTGTTGTATAGGATAAGCACTATATACATGAACATTGAACATACTCTTCATTTTGTACATAATATGTTTGTAGTATGAACATAGTACGTCATCAATTTATAGATAAAAGAGAGATTGTAACTAAAACTATATATAATAGTTACATATAAATGGGTTTTACAAGAGACGTAGAACATAAGAATTTTTTCTTTGAACACTTTTTTCAGTGTTGGAATAACGTTATTTTAACGTAACTAAATAACGGAATAACGAAATATTTTTAGAAAACCGAAATAAATAACGGAACGAAATTTCAAAATAGTAAAATAACGTTATAGTGTAACGTAACGCAAAAAATTATTTCGTTATTTAGTTACGTTTTATTTTGTTATACAATTTTTATTATAGAGTAAGACGAAATAACCGAAATTGTGGGTAAAATAACAAACAGTTTTATTGGTTTCTGGAACGAAGGTTTCAGTAGAAAGACTATTTTCAATATTGAAGTGAATACTGAGTGAAAGAAGAAATCGAATGTACGATTTGCTCGAAATTTTGATTCGATTGGGTTTGCATGGCTATATCCTGTAAATTGTTGGGAATTTCTCAATGCAATTTTCGGATAAAATGTTTCTCACACTAAAATACACAAATTTTGTGAATATTTCAAGGACAGATTTCTACTCTTTTGGTCTGTTTTAAGTCCAGAAATTAAAAAAAATCTATGTTACATGTTTGACAATAACTAACAAACCGTGCATATTTTAACATAACCTTCTTTCACGCAGAAAGCGGCATCAATACGATTAACTTTGCTAAACATTGCAATAACCTACAAACGATCCTTAGAGTTCAAAAGGAATTTCACAACAAAATGTCAGCTTTCTTTTAAAAAATGGATTTTTAGATCACTTTTGAATTTTTAACTACCATAAGCATATAATTACAACAACAAAAATGAAATGTAGGTACTATTTTGGTGGCGAAATTCCTTAGAACGGCTGAAACAACTATATATTATAGGATATTTGCAAAGTTAGTCGTGTTGATGCAGAAAAAGTTTTTGTCATAGAAGGGTGTGCTAAAATATGTATTGTCAGTTATGGTCGAAAATGTGAAAAAGTATATAATTTTTTTTGGGTTTCTGAATCAAATGCAGCCTGAAAGAGTGATAAGCTAGCCTTGACACTCACTAAAGATATACAACTTAGTAGTGTTTAAAACATTTTGTCTAAAGATTGAATTGATAAATTTCCCATAATTTATGAAATATAGTAGTGTAACGGAATAACGGTAACGTAACGGAAAACAAATTCCGTTACGTACCTGTAACCGTAACGAAATTTAATTTTTTCGTGTATAACGAAATGAGTAACTTACAAAATATTTTTCCGGTTTCCATCACTGGTTTGTTTACATAAAATAGGAAACAGGTTTCGCATATATATATGTATATTATAAATACATTTATTATATAGCCATACAACAATATTTACAAACATTCGCAGTTTTCTAGTGAATTTCGCAAAAATCAAAAGAATTTATATTTTATTCTATGTAAAAAGTGTACATTTAGGTATTGTTGTATATCAGGAAACATTTCAATGATTAATTATTATTTATTTAGCCAAGTCGAGCTATGCAGCGGTTATTCACCGATTTGTTATTATTGATTTTTGGTATTTATTGTCCACATAATATATATATAGGAAAGGTCAGCTATTATATATGAGTGTGACATTTTTATGTTACCATTACTAAAAAATCTGTTAACATTATCACACGAAAGTGTGGAAAAAACTTTGATTTATATTGACTTCTGTTCAAAATAATAAGAACAAAAGCTTTGTATAAAATTGTATGGACACTTTTTCTTTAAAGACTGGTCGCTTCATGAAAATTCCGCCTTTAGGCTGCTGAAATTTTGTTTAGCTTTGACTCTAAATGCGACTTTAGCCCAAAATATTTTATCAAGGTAAGGTCAGTGTTGCCAAAACGTTTTGAAAAAAATGCTAGATTTCACCTTAAAAAATGCTAGAAAATGCCAGATTTCAACTTAAAAAATTCTAAAAATATGCTAAAATTAAAAAAAAAAATCTAAATAAAATGCTACATTTGACCATTTGAGGCAAACATTCTAGTCTAGGGCAAATAGGGCTTGATGACGTATAAGAGTTGACGCAGCCTTAATAAATAGACCATAGCTATTAATCATATG
Source organism: Diadocidia ferruginosa (assembly GCA_027564275.1). Classification (NCBI taxonomy): domain Eukaryota; kingdom Metazoa; phylum Arthropoda; class Insecta; order Diptera; family Diadocidiidae; genus Diadocidia; species Diadocidia ferruginosa. The sequence goes on along the minus strand of JANSTW010075527.1, from coordinate 5,319 downwards.
GTAGTAAGAGTTTATCAGGTAATATTGACAGCTGGTTTTATTTTGGTTTTTTCTGCGCAATACGTCACAGGAGGTAAAAATGTATGGAATAAAAAATATCTATATATCTATGTATGTATATTTATGTATTTATTGTTATGGCCAGCAACACCTGTGAAGTCAGAAAAAAAATCTGGTAGCTGCGAAATATATTACCTTATAATTTGTACTACCATGGCTATTCATTATAAGTTATAACCCATGGTACTATGACTTTTTATATGCGTTAGTACTCGTAGTAAAATACAATTTCTATTTCAAATTGTTTTTGATACCTAAAACTTTATAAATTCTTTCTTCTCACAGAAAAAAAATTAAAATTTAAACAAAAGACCAAACGCAAAAGTCGCTAAAAAAAGTCTCTTCAATAATAACTGAAATTAAGATTATATGTTCAATAATATTTGAAATATAAATTATATATTTACTATTTATATTTAGTATAATAATTAAAATATAAGTGACGACTCTTTAGCACTATTCTTCTAAAATTAACATAAACACTTATGATTCGCTTGCAAAGCTTTGGCAAACAATCTGAACACATAGAAGAATCGAAAATCTCAGAAGAATGGTGTTGTACAGAGTTGCTATAGGGTATTTCTATGTATTGAATATGAAATATTATTTCAATTCTTTATTATTTACCAAAACATCAGTATAAAATAAGCACCAAACAGCTATTAGTATAATCATCATCATCTCATCCTCTACTCCATAGCGTGGGAGCATAGGGAATCATCAAATTGCTTCCAACGCACTCGATTTCTTGCCAGAGCCTTTATTTCTTTGATGTCCTTTCCTTCGGCTTATTATTCATTTCCGAGTATTCACTCTTTATCAACACAAGTTTCGTGGATGAATCTATATTACTGAAAACCATATAATCGAGATATTCATTTCTTTTATATAAACATTCTTATTATGCTTATTCACCTCCATGAGTTGTAATTAATATTTAATTATTCACCTGGAAGTGTATTAGTTAGAAAAAAAAAATTATCGAGTTTCTTTTTTAACTCAAATGAATTTCATACACTAAATTTCGATTCAGGAATTGCTGTTGAACAAATTGTATTTATGAATTTGCCCATTTTGTAAGCAGGGCTATTAATTGACTTAATGATAATTCTGATTGGGTTATTGTTTTTGTGAATTTTGATGTTTGCGTATGGACGAGGTGCATTCGATGTGAAGGTTCGTAAATTATGTTTTGTTCTTTTGTCGATATAATTAAACTTGAATAACTTTCTAATTTATTATATTAATTTACGGAATTGAGATGAATCATTAAAATGGGAACTCATTTTATTATCATAATCAAATTTGTCAATTGCTATAGTATCATTTCCTTTGTCAGCACTGCATATTACGATATGTGGTGATGACCTTAGGAACATTTTTGTATTTGTGTATGCTAGTTGGAGTTGTCTATTATTATGAGACACTGATGAATCATTTTTGTGTAAATTATTTGAAAGAATTGTTGGTGCCTTTGATTTAATACAATTATGTATTTTTTCATTCTCAATTGTATTATTTTGAATGCAATTATTTAGATTAGAGCGTTAAGAAAAGGTAAAATACAATAAACGGATATGAGCAGAATAAAAATATTTTTTAAGAGCTAAAATAAAATCAGTAAACATAGGTTTTGAATTTTTATTAGACATTTATTTGCTTTTGAAATCGAAAAAAAGGTCGGGCTCTTGACTCCTCCATTACATCGGTGATTAAAAAAAAATCCTAGAGTATAGGGATAAAGACTAAAAACTCACCCTTACCAAAATCTTTCCGAATCCTTAAGCTATGGTTTAAAAATTTCTTGTGTCTAGTATTTAGCGGACAAAAAGATAGGCTTACGCTTTTTCTGAATCAGTGGACCAAAATAGACAAATAAAATTGGCTCCGGCAATTTTACCATATTATTTTAAATTGAGGATTTTCCTGCTGTGAAATGACATGGGCAATTGACATTGCATAACCGCATGCATTTACCATTACCATAAGAGTTTTTATACTCTGTACAAAGAGAAAATATCAAATAACGAAACTAAAATGATTACAAACATACAGTCGAACAAAAATTTCGTTATTTTAGGGAGGAACAATAAAACCGAGAAAACAAAATTACAACTGCCATACAAAATACATATAAAATATAGCTTGGGCACTCCATGCCCCGATGGACGATACACGTGTAAAAACTTTGTAACGGAATACAGTTAACAACAAATCCTTTCCCAATCTTTTTTGTAATTCAATTTATTCTCTGTTCTAAAATCTTTAAGAAAAATATATTTTTTAGAGACGTTTTAGAGCAATATAAATAAGTAGGTTTTCTCATTTTAAAATGGTCTTGGGCATGCTATGCTAATAAATAACAATGTATAATATAAAATATAATTTACATGATTGAACGAAAAAAATTTATGATAACGCAAACGCTTTTTATTAAAAGGCTCAGTTCTGAAAAATTGTCCTTCCAGACCAAGTCTCCAACTGTAGCAATCATTTAAGTACAAAGCAGTGACGTTATCCACTGCTTCCCATACTGGCTATATATGCGCCAAACAATACCACTATTTTATTAACTTTGGGTTTTGATGCGGTAACGGAATTTTTGGCTAGTTTTCTTTTCTACAAATTTAAATAAATTAGGCAAAACCATATAAATTTAATCAGAACTTAAAACATTCGTTTTAATTTATAGGGAGAGAGGCGTAAGAAAAGAAAAATGTTTTTTTTTTAAATATTCGACAAATCATAAGATATACGTTTTTTTAAATAATAATCATATTTTATGTTGACTCGTTATGATATTTTGTTCAATCATAAAATATATCTAATGAGATGCTCATAAACGAAAAAATATTAAAAAATATTTGCATAATAAATTGAGGCGGTGCGTTCGCGTATCAATTCTAATAAAATGTTTTGTTTTTACTGCTTATAAAGCCAAACAGAAACGATTTCAGTTCAAATATATGAAAATAGTCATCGACAGTCAAGGAATGCGATTATTATATAGGTATATAGAATGACATTGTTTAATATTTTTCGTTTAATGAATTAATTAAAAAACTGGTTGTTCATGTTTCTGTATGTACCTAAATATTCAAATTTATTAATTTATTTTATATATTTAGATTACCAATTTGCATTAACATGTACAGTAGCTAAATAAGACAATAAGCATTTTGTGTTCCACGATTTTATTATATTAAATATATACGTGATGGTTTGATGGTCAAGGTAAATTTTTGTTTTGTTAAAAATTTTCCTATACAAATTGTTCTATAAAAAGCTTAGTTTACAAATTGTTTGAATTTTAAATTGTATACCGAGTTTATTGAGTCGTTAAAAATATTGTATATTTTTTATGTACATTGTATTTTATATAGCATAGTTTATTTTCTAAATATCTTTTTTTATTATATTCGCAGCTTTTGAAACTATAAAAATATAGATTGGTGACAATATAATTTTGTTGTTATATATAGTAAAAACAGCCTTTATATAAATATATACGAAAGACTTGTAAAAGCGACGAACTTTTTTGTTATATATTTTTTTTTATTTTTATTGATTTCACAAATTATTATTAAAATCCAGAATAAAAAATTTTTGTTAGGTCACTCTCAACAACCTTTCCCATAATGGAGAATTGTGTACAATTTAGTCAAAATTTGTCTTACAAGAGAATTAGGGAAGTTGGACTAAGTTAAATAAAATAAAGAAATAAAACAAAACAACATACTTGAGTTTTATAAGTCGGAAGAAGCTATATATATGCGATGCCTATATCTGGCAGACTGAAGAAATATCATAATTTTAAATCAATACAAACAAAGTTACATAAAATGCAATGAAAAAATTATACAAATATAACAAAAAAGTAGTTTCGATTACATAAAATGAAAGTTTTCATTACTTATAAATACTGCCACTTGTATAAATCATATAATTTTATATTTAAGGTCAAAAACTTACTTTATATTATTGTAAGATTTTGCGCGCAGAAAACCCGACGTGCATAAAGCAATAGAAATTGAAATAAACATTAAAAAAATTCCTAAGTATATTTTTTTATTTGATTAAATAGTTAAGTGTGTTTTTATATAGAAAAATGCGGTCAAATCAATAATAAAAGCACATACAATAAATAATTCAGAGTAAGTTAGCGCAATTTTATCTTGAAATCTATGCGTAACAGGAACTGTATATTTAATATTAAAATATATAATCTTTATAAGGAAATGAGGAAGTTTAATCATTGCTGTGCATATAAAGGGCATACATTATATCGTATATACGATTTAAGTTTAAGCGATAAAAAGGCAACAATGTAAATACACAGGTTTTTTGTAATCGCAGCAAATATTTTACTATTGAATTATGCTCGTTAAATGTTGTAAATCGATGTGTACTGATAGCAGAAAAATGCAACAAACGATTTTATAGTCGGGTGCAACACTGTATTTGAGGCACATTACGTGTTCAAAGCAATATGTCTTTGTTGATTATGATTTATGATAGATCTTAAAAAATATGATTTTGTCTATAAAAACATTAAAAAAAGCAACTAAATTTTTAATTCTGATTTGATATATGAATAAAACAAATATGTGAGTTGCAGTCTAATTTGCATACATATATATAACAGGCGTTATTCAAGATAAAAAATGATGAATTTATTATCATCAAAATTTCAAAACATTATATAGCCGATAAGAAAACGTTGAAACGCCTTCATACACATTTCAAATTTTCAAAATATCATCATTCAAGTAGTTTTTAATATAATTATTAATTATTAATTTAATATAAATACGTTTCGATAATGTTTATTATCCTCTTCATAGTATTTTTAATCTATAATGTAAAATTATTTTCATAAAACGTGACGAAAATTATTTTTATCATATTTTATGCTGCTAATCAATTAAAATTTAAAATTAAATCTCATGCCATTTTAATCACACAAACTTATTGTCTTTTACCGATGCTAAATTGGTTCATAGATTCAATCCATTGATGTTTTTTTTTTCCAGAAAATTAATAATAATTTAATACTCTAGCTAAGGACTAAATTATTATTAATTTTCTAAAAAAAGTGTTAAAATTTAAACTGTAATTTAATTATTTTTATAATAAATTTAGTTTCGTTTTGCCTATTAGTTCAGGAATCAAAAACATAGCTCCATGTAAACTTTTAACAAATTAGCGCAGCATAGGCATTTTGCACGTTTGTAGTGCTAAACTGCTAACCAATAGAAG
>JANSTW010075516.1:0-10006 GCA_027564275.1 Diadocidia ferruginosa | reverse complement strand
TACCCCATTTTAACCTGATTTGAGGGTAATATTTACCCTTCGGATGGTAAATTTAACTATCCGAGGGTAAAAAAATATATTTGGGTAATTCTAACTATCGGCGGGTATTTCTAACACTTAATATGGTTATTTTGTTACTTAACCATCCAAAAAATATTTAACCCGACGGATGGTTAGTGCTCAGTTTCTCTGTGTGGGTCGGTCATATAGGTGAAAAAATATTATTGGATTCAATAAAACTTTTCTAAATCTGATGATAGAATTTGGAGAATATTTGTATTTCTTTAATATTTCTATCTATATCTACTTCACTGTCTTCATTTTCTCTATATTATATACCTAAAATATACCTTAAACACATAAATTTAACTAGATCGAAACATAGTAATATAGTTACCATTGTGTATATACAATTCCACTTCTTTGCCCAAAAAAAACATCAAAAAATAATCTAAAAATATAAAAAAAATCAATTTTCCATCATCTCAAACATCAGCAGCAGCTCAAAGCACTTTTTTTAAATCGAAAAAATTAAGTAATATGGTAATATTTTAATTTTCTTTATATTTACGGTTAGTATGTAGAATAAAGAAAAGTATTGCAATCAGCATGAAATTTTGAAGAAAAAAAATTTTATGTTTCTTTTTTAATTCTTAACCGAAAAAAGAAAAAAATATTTGTCTTTCGTCTGTCTGTCCGTCAGCAGTACTCAAAAAAATAGTAAATTATAGATGAAATACCAGCCTTGAAATTTTGTAGAATGGTTTTTTTAACTTCTTTTTGTTTGATATTGAATATCAAGTATTTACTTTGTTACTCCCAAGAACGAGTAGATCTCATAAAAGAACAGGTACAGAATATTATAATTAAATTTTAATTTTTTTTTTGTGTTCCTTTTATTTTGAATATAAGTAAATATTGTAAAAAACAAGTTTTTTCCACATATCGTATGATAATGGTAACAATTTTTTTTTTTACAATTATAACCAAATATTTTCCTAAAATTAGAGATTTATTATAACATATTTAGTAGAGTTGTATAGATTTTGTTGGCTTAAATAATGTAATATGTTCTTGCAGCAATGTGTCTGGCGTTATTTCTCTATACGATTTGAATTATTGACTAATTTAGTTATGTGAAGTGAAGATGAAAAATTATTTGTGAGTTTTTTTGCGGTTTCTTTTGAATATTTTAAATTATGTTATTATAATGTTCGATAAAATTTAGCAAATCAATAAATTATTTGTTCTATACTTATAAAGTGATATATACAAGTTGAATCTGACTAATTTATTAAAATAATTTCGATAGAAAAAAATATTATTTTAGCTGAATTTTCTATTTATATTTTAAAATATCTATAGAGAATATTTCAGTTAAAAATCGATTTCAATCGTTTTAAATGTGATTCATTCAAAAGTTTTGTTGTAAAAAAACAGAAGGCATTTCCTACATAAAGTTATCCAAAAATTAACTCAATAAATAAAGTTGTGTGATTAAACACTTGAAAATGTTTTCGAATATTTAGATTACAGAAGTTTTTGCCGAACTAGTTGCTACAAAGTACATTAAAAGTTTCAAGCCTCAGTTCTTATTCAAAATTTTCAAATAGTTTTTTTTTATTGTAAACAATTGAAAACAAATGTGATAATAATATTAAAAGACATGTAAAAGCTCTCAATTTTTCACAAACCGCCTAAAGTTATGTATGTAAATGAGAAAAAAAAATTGCAAAGCTTTGTGGCGTTCCATTTAATTAGGAAGCTGGAAAAATTGTGCTGATTAAAACTTCACATAGCTTTGGGACTCTTGCTATAAAAGATTTCTGCAAGTGTCAGTTTTAGAATTTTTTATGCGGATAAGGACTTAGTATCATTCATATTAAAATGTAAAATAGTTTCTAAATTGATTGGGCTAATTTATATAAAAAAAAAATTTTTAATGACGACGGGTAAGCCTAGAAATAGTGCAACTCTTGTCGATATGAGCAAAGACACAATTTATTTGAAAGTCTAAGGTGAAAGATAGATCCAATAATATGACAATAGGATTCACTTTTCGTTGACCAATTAACCTTTTTTTAAATTTGGTAAATTAATTGTATATTTTATTAAATGTTATTTTTTTTTAATTACAGGCAGTTCAACAGACTTAGGTCCATCCGTAATCGAATACTATGACCGCTTGAGTAGCGGTGCATCTGTCGCAGCAAACGTAATTTTCTCTCAACCATATCTAACGGAAAAGGCAAAAACAGCCGCTATTGCAACGACAGCAAGTAAAATAGAAACTAGTAATAAATTTCCTATAAAAAAGTCCATTTTGGACAAAATAGCCAATTATCAACCAGTAGTAACGTCCGCCACATCACCACCGCCAACAACAGCTCCGCCAAAAAAACTACGAAATTTTAACGTTTTGTCGCAGAATGTTCAGCGTATGGTTAACAATGGTATCGAAGAGACTAGCAGTAGTAGTGTTGAGAAACAAGTTGACGATAGTCATTTTGGTGCAGCCGCTGGTCTAAGTGCAAGTCATAATAGTCTTAATTGTAAATTAACACCAAATAATTCGTCCATAATTAAAAATTACCACAAAATTAAACAACACAAATTTAGACATTCTCAAATAAATATTCCATTGTCTAAGAATACGTCGAAATTGACGCAAGCCGGCAATGAACTCGTTGACACCTACGACTCAATGATGCAAAGTTGCTCAAGTTCAGAATCGTTAAGTGGCGACCACCGACAACAATTCTACGATGTTAAAGAGCACTTGAGCGATTTTGACGAAGACAATGAGAAGACCCCAACGAATAATGTTAGTTTTTTGTACAATGATGACCGAGTAAATGAAATCAGTGAACTTCAGAATAAAATACAGTTAAAAAAAAGTGAAACCTTTCATCATTCGACGCCAATAGTCAATCGTAAGTTCAGCAACTGTACAGATACGAGTAATATAGTCAATCGTAAGTATAGCAGTTTTTCGGAAATCGATAAAAGTGGAGAAGAGAAAATGCTAAAGAAACGCGAAGAAAGTGATAATAATTCAGATGACGAACATTTTGAAGAATGCATAACAGAGGCTAATAATTTCTGTGTTAAATATCCACCTGAACTTACCGAAAGTGTGGAATATTTTAGGAGTCTATCGATAAAGGAAAGAAAGGCGAAACTATTTGGCAGCACATCACCGGAAATTCCTAAACTGATGGAAAAGATTGTCAAACATACGCCTACATCACCCATAGAATTAGAAACAAAAAGTATTCAGTCAACACCAGTGGCTGCTCCTGCTCCTACAACAGATAGTTGTAAAGAAGAAACCTTCTTAGCACCCAGTAAAGTGAAATATAATTTATTAGAAAATAAGAAAAAATCACCCGAAAAAATAAGCCCACAAAGTCCATTTAGTAATAAGTCGCTAACAATTCCGGATATTGCACGGCCAGAATATCGTCCACTGTCAACATCTTCGATCTGCTCGACATGGTCCAGTTCGAGTTCTGGTTCGGAACATTTGGCCGAGAAGTTGGCCATTTCATATTTGGCTAGTGTTGAAAGTTTGGCCGACCATAGTGAGAATGAGCAACTACTGCAGGCCAATAGTAATTTAACACTGTGTGAGCGAGCGTGTCGTGAGATTGTTGACTCCGAACGAACGTACTGTAATGATCTCGGGCAAATTATTAAGGGGTAAGTTTAATTATTATTGATATTTCGGCTGAACTGCAGTGTAGCGAATATGCTTCAAATAGGACCCACCCCTTCTATCCTGTGCAGGGTCATATTCTGACCAAAAAATTATACTAAGACTTTTGGGGAACCCGCCCCCCCTTTTAAACGGAAGAGGTTAAAGTTTGTATTCAAAAGTATATAAAATCAATATTATGATGTCACACCTATACAGAATGTAAGAGTAGTTTGTAGTGTAAAATTAGGGGGGTAACCCCCCTATTTCAAAATAGAAGAGGCTTATCGTTTGCATGAAAAATATCAAAAATACCTTTTTATATGAGTTGTGTGTATTCAGTTGTAGTTCCCTTGTCAAGACCTTTCATTTGAATATACACCACCCCTATAAATATATGTATTTCAATATTTTCTATACAAAAGTCAAGCCCCTCCCATGTTGAAAAGGGGAAAGACCTTAAAAAATCTTATTTTGCCTACTCTTCCATTTTGTATAGGTGTAAAATATAAACTTTAAACCCCTCCCCTGCAGAAAGGGGGGTTTCCCCCAAAAGTCGTATAGTATAAATTTTTTGTCGGGGAATTACCCTTTACAGTATAGAGGGGGTAGGGTCTTATATCAAGAATATTCGCTATACTGCAGATTTGCCAAATTTTCTTCGTTAATCAATTTCAAAACATTTCTATTAAACCTTGAAAAACTTGATTTCTGTAAAGTGTCAAAAATTTCATAGAAATTTCAAAAATTTCATCCTTGTTTCATTTAGCAAAAATTTTATGAAAAAGTTAATACAGAAATTTATACAAATTTAATTTCCCATTAAATAAATCCTCAATATTCTTGAAAAATTATGTGACTCTCTTTAATTTTCGTAAAATTTCATGGTTGGTTGGTTACAGTGGCAAGTCTAGCAGAAACATAGCTAAACTTCAATTAGCAATAAAAATTGCTTTTTTGAAAACACAAGAAACGAAAAAACCTCGAATAATAAACTAAGACAGACCCCTCAGATCCACCCAGTTGAACTGAGAAAACCCCAGGAGCTCCTTGATCTCTGCGTAACAGCTATCTGAGACAGGTCAAATGAGATTCCCCAGAAAACGATGTATCAATCTACTGAGAGCGGGGCACTCACAAATGAAGTGCTCGACGTCGACCGTCTCCGGTTCATTTACATCACAACTGCTGCGACAACTCGCATAGTGTGAGATCCCCAACCTAGCCGCATGGACCCCAACAGCCCAGTGGCCATCTCAAGTCTGCTAAATGCAAGATGTGCACTTTTAAGCGAACCTTTACTAAGTTCAAGGAAGAAAGAACTTCCTAAGCAAGATTGCTGTGCAGAGCTGTTCTTAGTCTGGCCAGTTCATACGCACGCTTATTTCCAGCGATACAACTATGACCAGGAACCCAAACAAGAGTTACGTCATAGAGCTCACTCATAGCTAACAGTTCCTCGTGGCATTGCGTAACCAATTTTGAGCTAATAATCAAAGATCCAAGAGCTAAAATTGCAGCTTGACTGTCTACGACTATCGCCAAATTCTTCATACGAGCATTGCTTGCCCTCACCCGCTTACATGCCAACAAGATCGCAAGCACTTCTGCCTAAAAAACACTCGCCAAGTTTGGGCGTCTGATTGATACGGATATGTTGAGCTTTTCGCAGAAAATACAGGAACGAACTCCACCGTTTAGCTTCGATCCGTCGGTGAAGATCACCGTGTCAAAACCCAACAGTGGGTTACTGATCTCTAATGGGAAACTTAGTGTTAAAGATTTTGTTTAGTTCCAATTTAGGTACCATGTAAAGACTTCTTCACACTTCACAGACTTTAAAAGTTACTCATAGCTTCTTTGCAGTCAAAGCAATTGATTAAGTTGATAAAATGATAAGTAAGCAAAATCGGCGGCTTTGAACGGCCCAATTTCGGAAAGAGATCCAGAGTAGCAGAATTACACAGCAATTAATCGTTTGAAAAATGATTGGTAACTTGCCAGATCGAATTGTAATCTCGGTAGATGGTGTTTTTCGATTCTGCCGAACATATGTTCAAAATCGTGGTTGAAAAGATTTCGGATTTACATGGTTCAGTAATTTCAATCGTATTATAGTGACCCATATACGCTCAAAGGATCCTCTTAATCCCTTAAACATACTAGATTAGCCAATATGTGTAGAATGTGATACTGTTTATCATTTGCTTTGGTCTTGCTCAAAATATTTGTTGGTTTAACCACTGAAGTAGAAGACCTATACTATCACGTCATTGGGTTTAACTCACTGTTTTAAAACAAAAAAGAGCCGAATTTGGGGCCCTTACCTTAGATTGAATATTAATTTCAGAGTTCCCGATAAAAGTGTGTATGGTCATTAACAAAATGGTCCTTATAGAAATAAAAAAAACATAAAATAAATAAAAATTATAGCTTCGGACACCAATTTTTTAAACAACTTTAAGAATCTTCAAACGCAATGCGGGAGGAATAATCGATGCATTAAAAAAATATTTTTGAAGTGAAAACTTCTTTAAACGCGTTGGATAGGGCTAAAAGATACGATTTAGCGTTATATTATGTTTACAAAAACAGTTTTGTCTTATGCTAAGACTAAACTATAATGAGTAATGACAGATGAAATTTAATTGTTCCCTTTATATATGCATTTCAAGCTTCTATCAACTATACAACTATTCATATAAAATTAAAACAATTGTTTGAAGTTTTTAATAACTTCTTATAGATTTTAGACTTTTTTTAAGGTATTAAGAACTTTTTTTTAGTTTTTACCACTTTTTTAAGTACTTATTTTACATTTTTAAGCACCTAGAAATCCGCTACCTAATTATAACTCTTAAATGCATTTATACACTTGAGGCCAAATTTCAATTCATTTATTGGAATAATGGGCAAATATTTAGAATTCCTCCCCTCTTGGATCTTCCACAAACTTTGTAGGATGGTAGAGTCTTCTCTGAACAACATTTGTTCAGGGAGTTTGCAACGCTCGGCCACCTTTCAGAGGGGAAGGGGTTCAAAGTTTGAATTTTGTAAAGGAAATTAATTTGATTTTTTTTACCAATTTAAAAAAGCAAATTTAGACATTATGGTCTGGAGCGAGAAAAAACTAAAAATACGGGTTTTGCACATTTCTTTTCTTATCAGGGGGATGCTGTTCCCCAGACCCCTGCGTTATGTGACCCTTGAAACAAAAGTTTTAGCCCCTGTCAAGTCCTTTCATTTGACATCACACAACCCTATAAAGGTTTATATTTCGATATTTTGCACATAAACTTTAAAATCCCCCCCCCTCCGAAAGGGGTTCGAGCGCCGCAAACTCCAAGAACAAACGTTGTTCAAGAGAGACTCCTCTACATCCCTACAAAGTTTGGGAAGGATCCAAGAGGGAGGCGGGGTGGGTTATTCTTCAGCCGAATAATGCAATACTAATACCGTGGAAAAAAACGCTATTATTCCCCTTTATCACATTTATAATTACTGATGGCGGATCCAATATAATCACGACAGCAAAACTACTAAAAGTTAATCGTTTTTTTAACATGAATTTAAATTTTATTATTGTTTATATGAGCGAGCGAATAAATCTCTAAGCAGCAGCAGATTGTCATATTTTTTGCTCCTGCCCTCAGGAGTGTCTAATCTTTTCCAATTTTTTTTTAACTTGTAGATAATTGGAAAACCTTTCATATTATGATTCAAAGCAGTCCCCATTCCTCTTTATAAAAAAGCTTTAAAAAACAAAATTGGGATGATATCTATAGGATGGAGGGGTCATGTAGGTCTGCTGCACTTAGGCCAAATATTAAATTCCCATAATTTTAATAATAGCCTTAGTCAGATCCTTTCGACGTGATTCATCCAAGGCTTTGCAAATTTTCCGAAAGTAATCGTTTTTCTCATTTTGTTCTTCAAATTTTTGTAAAATTCTGTCAACTTTGCGTTCAATTCCGCTATTGTTTGCATCAATGTCGTCCAGCGTACCTTCGCGTAAGCCCAGCTCACGACCAAAGGCTATGCACTTTGAGCCGATATCTTCACGAATCAGTTTGTAAATTTTCGGTTTATGCAATTCGAAGAGATCGGAAAGATTCTAAAATTCGGAAAAATGACAATTGTTTTACATTTGCAATCAAGTAATTTACCTGTGATGTAGTTGGTGTTGCTGTTGAGGTGTTTGTTGAAGTCAAGTGGGTAGTTCTCTCTTCCTGTTGCTGCTGATTATTATTAAAATTTTGAAAATTATTCGATTGGGACAGTCGTTCATCGGCTAAAAATTGTAATTATGCATATTAAATGTTGGGGATCATGGATATAAAAAACAATTTAATTTTATGTTAGCGTGATTAATCCGTGTCTATATGATACCAGAAATTTGGCCGACTCATCACCAAAAAAATGTGACCAGTGCGATGCTGACGACACTCTACTTTTTATATTGAAAAGGAAAACTATGGTATCAGATTGATTGTATTAGAGTAAAAGACAGGATGATGATGTAGCGTAAATACAGTATAGCGGACCTTCTCGGAGGAAAGTGTTGTTATGCTGTGTTGACGAAGGGTAATGTGCCGAATTCAAAACCGGCTTCAGTTGCCAGGGGACTCTATATAGGTTTCTCCACTCCCGCAGAGACGTTTATAGTTTATACGGAGCGAAACAAAATATCAATATTTCGCGATGTGAGAACCATACAGTTCTAACCAAATAGGAATTACTAGCGAGCCTTTATACATCTAGGCTCGCTAGGAATTACGTATCAGATAGAACTGTATGGTTTTCATGTCGATTTATAGGGGTTGTTTGATAACGTGAACTCTGAATTCTGAGGTATGCCCTAATTCTGAGGTAGTCGTGGTAAAATCTGATTTGCCAACGAAATTAAAATTCAAATATATAAATGAATTATTGCAACATCTATCAGAAAACCTTCAAATTATTAAAACAGCTGTTCGGTTACACAGCACATGATAGTTATTTTTTGAAAAATAAGTTAAGTTGCTGTCGCACGGTTCTAGCGAGAAGATGTAGATTACAACGGCTGTACTGTAAGTGTGAAACCTTTGTACAATTGATTTTTCTTTTGTCTTTTATTTTTTAAATATGTTTTTTTGATTTTTTTGTTATTATTAGTAAAGAATTATTCTTCAATAATATTGTTACATTTTATTTATTTTGTTATTATTTTATTTAATATATTTGATACCGTCAGAGTTAGGAACCCTTTTTGCATTAGGTTCCTTATTCAGACGCAATACATCGCACGGTAGAATAATAAACATATTTTCTACCATCAGAATTAGGAACGCTGTGTTCTCAATTCTGATGGTAGAATAATAAACATTCAGATAATGTTAAAAAGGCAATTGACGAAATTCATAAAGGAATGTCCGTATATGCCGCATCAAAAATTTAAAAAGTTTCTGAGACTACCTTAAGATACAAAATGTATGTTTTTTTTTATTAATTTTTATTTTTTATGGTTAAAACAATAACTTTTTGAATAAAATTATCTAAAGAAGTCAGTTATAATTTTATAGTGTTTTAATTTATATGTGTTAAATTTATACCTCAGAATTAGGGCAAATGCAAGCAATTTTTATTTATTTTATTTGTATACTAATAAAAATTATTGTTTTAAAAGTGGTTTCTAGAAAAATTACAAAAAAATCAAAACACCAAAAATTTTAGCTGAACTACTAATCGAATATTTTAAAACAAATAATAAAGTTGGAACTTTAAATGTATCTATCAAATACCTCAGAATTGGGGCTGTTCGTTATGAAATAAGTTAAGCATAGACAAAATTTTAGTCTGGGATTTTGGTGTATCGCTCCTATATAACCCTAAATAAAGAGAGAACTTTTTTTTTATCGGTTGAACATTGAACAACTGATTTTTTGAGGCGGCAGGATGTCTTCGAAAGGGGTGAAAGAAATGTGTTACACAAAAATTGTGTCTATTTTTGAGAACTTTCATTTGATAACAAACCCCTATAAATATTGATATTTCATTGGCTCCCCATATAAAACTTAAACTCCACTAGGGGCAACTCTATAGAGGTCCTCTGGCAACTGGCAAGCCAGTTTTACAATAGGGGATTTGCCCCTCCCCTCCTGGAAGGTTCGCTATAGTCTATACTGTATTTCAACAATCATAATGACTGAATTATTTTATTAAAATACATTTAAAATTAATTTAATTATTATTTAATCAAAACTGATAATTTGCGACCAATTATTTGTTAAACAAATAGTTTTTTTTATAAATAAACCGCAACCAGCCTGA
>JANSTW010075505.1:0-10007 GCA_027564275.1 Diadocidia ferruginosa | reverse complement strand
CCTTAAAAAGATATAATAACATTCATTTTTTTACAATAACTGTTTTTCTTATAAAGTATCTCTAACTATCTTTTTTTTGATTCTATTTAAGCTTAAAGTATCTTTAATTTTTTAATTGTTGTTGATTTTTTAATGGTAATTTCCTTCCATTATATTTGACTCAAAAAAAACTTATAAACATATAGAAATCAAATATAAGTGCTTTTTTTATGCTCGGGAGAAGGCTAGCGGGAAAAGTGTTAAAATTGTAAATTTTCTTACACTAAAAAATTTTATGTCAACGTAAATATTGAAATGTTGGTAAAGATTAGTGAAAAAGAACGAGATAAACGATAATCAGGCTATTTGACTCATTCACCCGTGTTATATCTTTTGTTTATTATTCTCTGTAATTTTTTCACATTACAGATTCAATTTTTCAACTAATAGGTAATTTTTCTCATTTTCCTGACATTAGCCGGAAGCCAATAAAAGAAAAACGTATTATTTACATTTCCACCTCTTCATTTTTGTTTTTTTGTAATTATTGTTTTATTTGTACGCGAAATCAACTTTTTATTTAATTGCTTAAATTCTTTACTTATTTTTGTTTAAATATTTAAGTTTAAATTATTGCAAATTAATTAAATAAAAAAATTTTTGCAAATATGTTATGATTAATATAAAGTTTTGTTTAATTTAATGCTTTATTACAGGCTTTAAATTATGGACTTATTTTTTTTTTTGATTAAAACTATTTTTGCTTTGTTTTATTAAAAACTGTTTTTTTTTATAGACTTTTTAATTAATTTGTAAGTTATGAAAAGTATCTAGGATAATAATGTTTTTGATATTTTTAGCTTTTGCATCTTATTATTATTATTTTCTTATTTCTACGTTAGTAAAAATTATTTTAAAAATGTTTAATAATAAAAGTTTTTAAAAAAAAAGCAAAAAAAGGTTTAAAATTGTCTTTTTTTTTCATTAATTTTGAGGCATTTTTAATAAAATAATTGCTTTGAAGTGATATATTGGACTAATTACAAATTTAAACCCAAAATTTTATCAAACCTAACTGATGTTAAACTATTTAATTTAAATTTGAAAAGCCTAAGCCGATGACAACCATTGTATTATTACTTATATAGCCAAATTACAAAAAGTATAAATTTAGCTAATCAATTGTTTTATCAAAGATATTTTAATACATTACTTTCTTTAAAATTATCTTACAATTAATAATTAAAACTAGTTACAAAACAGATAAATTTTTTATTTAGATATTTTAACTCAAAAATGATGTAAAATGAAGCGACGAAAATTTTTATTTAATAATTACTTAATAACAATTTATTATTTACTTATTTATTTCAAACTATTGTCTTCAGGTAAAACTTTAATAATTCAAACATACGAGTAAAAAATTTAATTTGATCTTTATTAAGTTAAATTAAAGCTATACTAATATATATTTTTAAAACAAATTTATAGTTTATTAAAATTTCTGTTAGCTTAGTATAATATTGTACAAAAAAAATTTTAATTCAAAGATTAGCGTTACAAGTTTTTAATTCATAAAAATTAATTCAGTCTTAATTTAGGACAAGCAAGTGAAGTTTGTCCAGAAAATATTTGTCAAAATGAAGGAATATGCCTGACCGATGAGATTAACAGGAGATTTTATTGTGAATGCAAAAGACCGTTTACAGGAACTATTTGCCAATTTAGAGAAGAACAAAAGTCGTGTTTGCTAAATTGTACAAATGGTGGTTGGTGTAAACGCGATAATCGACTCATGCGTGAGATTTGTGTATGTGAAAAAGGTATTAAAATCCTTTTATTCAAAATTTATTTGTTAAGACAAGTTTATTATTTTTTAAAATTTAAAATTATTTAAAATTTTTTTAGGCTTTCAAGGAGAGTTATGTGATAAAATTGAAGAAGATTGTACTACAATACCTTGTTCTGATAATAAAACGTTTGTTTTTAAACTTTTAGCTTTACAGTTTAAAAAAAATTTAAATAGCATTTTTTGGGATTGTTTTTTTATATGAAAAAACACAAAAAATTCAATTAGTCGTTGCAAATAAATTGAATTTAAGCTATGGCAGTTTTATATTATTATTTTAGTCTGTTTTAATAAAAATTTAGATGTTTATACGATACTGATATACAAAACTTTCATTGCGAATATAATTTATGTCAGTTAACTGAACCATGTGCTTTTAATACAACTTGTAGGCCAGCTAAGGTAACTTTGATTTACAACAAAATGAACTTGACAAATGAACTTATTGAAATAACTTTGAAATAAGTTTTTACAATTGTTATAATTTTTAAGTTAATGTAAAATTGAAAAAAAAAACCATTTTTTAAGAAATAAGTTATTAAATTTAATAGTAATAATGCAAAATCTGTTTTTTCAGAATGATTATTTTTGTGAATGTCCGCATACTTTAACTGGAAAAAATTGTTCTGTAGACTTTGATGAATGTGTTGATGAAGGAATTTGTAAAAATGGAGGGACTTGCACAAATGTTTTTGGTAGTTTTGAATGTCACTGCGCAATTGGTTTTATGGGTAATAAAAGCTGTTTTATTTTTTAAAAATAGTTTACAAAAGCCTTTAAATATATCTTAAAGTTAAATTAATTTCTTCTTCGCTGCTTTAAAGTTTTTTTTTGGTAAAGGTTAGCAAACATATTGAGTAGGAAGAAAGTTCTGTTATTTCTATGGAAAAGTAAGAAATGAATTCAAAACATTATCTTTTTGTAATAAAAGGAAAATCTAAAGTAAAATGGATAAATAATATCTTTTAATTTTGACAAAAATAAATGATTATATATGATATTTACATAAAATTTTAGAGGAATATATACAGATATTGCAAAAGTTGATTAGTTAATAGAATTCAATAAATTCAAAATATATTATTTTTTTAAATTATAATGACTTAACAATTTTAGGTAAATATTGTGAGAATTTTGCTGGATTTTGTAGGCAAAATTCGTGCCATAATCGAGGTATTTGCCGCGAATCACATAATTCATACTTATGTCATTGTTTTGCCAATTTTAGTGGGCGAAATTGTGAAGTATATTTTAATGAATAAGTATTGTTATTTTAATTGAAAATTTTATTATTTAGTTTACAAACTCAAAGAGCTGTGGCTTAGGCGATGAAGTTCATTTAGCTGATGGAACAACAGAATGTAAATGTCCTATGGGGCTAGCGGTAATTAATTAACTAATTTTATATATAATTTAAATTTCTGTTAAAGATTTAAAAATAATTGAAAGAAGTTTGAACATTTAGGGTAAAAATTGTGAAATTCAAATTGGAACAACTAATGACTCCAATAAAAATTTTACAATTGATAATTTTGAAGATAATTTGGATCATAAAAAATTTTTGACTTCAAAACAACCATTGTTGAAAAAACTATCAACTTTTCCAATTTCTCAAGATTATACCATATCCTCAACAAGTTCTTATATATTTTCTACCTCTCCATCTACAATAAATATAGAAAATATCAATGAAATTATTACATCAACTGCCAGTTTTGTAGAAGTTAATACGCAATTAAATGCAGTAAAAAATCTTGTACGTTCTTTTTCAAAATAATTTTTTTACATAATGTTTACTTTTTTATAACATAACACATCTTAACTTTTAATTAAAATATTAAACGATAAATAAATTTTTTAAAGCTTGTACTTCGTTATTCTACTTGTATTTCTAGTTATAAGTCGCAAAAACCAGAACAGCTTTGCAATGTTATTTTAATTGATTACCTTAGTGTTTCATTTTGATTATTTTGTTCAAATGATTTTTTATAATAACTTATTATTTATGTTAATTACATCAAATTTGTAAAAAAAAATATAAATATAAAAATATAACTTATTGAACTCATTTAATTGTTTAGAATTGTTCTACATTAAATTGCTATAAAAAACGTGGACAAGTTTGTCGTTTGCGACATAATTTAAACTTTACAATTGAAACAGCTTATTGTGCTTGTCCTGCGGGAATGACTGGTAGTGATTGTAGTCAGTCAACTTCAGTAACATTTACAAATTCATCAATTTTTTTGCATGAAAATTTTCAACAGAATTTGAAATTATTTCTCAATTCACGCCAGTCCGATTACTTAATTGAATTCTCATTTCAAACAACAATACCAAATGTTTTACTTGCGATTGGCGAAGGCATTTCAGGCCAAAATGAGTACTTACTTGGTTTGCGTGATGGAAGATTGTGGATAGACATTGCAGACTTAGTAAAAATAGAATTAGTTGATTTAAAGCTATTGAACGATGCAAATTGGTATAAAATTCGTTTTTCTGATTTGGCTAATGAAGGTCTTTTTATTGAGGTAGGCTTTTAGTTTTATAACTTAATAACTTCATAGAAATTAATTCACAATTTTTTAAATTAAACTATTACAAAAAAATAATAAAAAATTTTGGAAGACTGAGGAAATGTTTGTTACCAAATTTTATTTTACTTAGGTTTTGGACGAAACAAAAGAACAACTTCTAATACGACGAGGATTAGAAAGTCATCATTCACTTCAGGTTTTTATAACACGGTTAGGACGTAAAGGCAATGACTTTTTTATCGGGTGTATGCGAGATGTCCAAATAAATAATCAAACCATTGATTTTTTTAATCAAAATGCGTATGTTTATTAAATTAACGTATTTATACTTTTTACTTCAATTTTACTCTTTTGTAATAGAAAAGTCGTAATTTATGTTTTAATAAAATAAAGACACTTTGTAATAGAAAAATTAAAAAAATATAAATTTTAAATTTCAAATTTAGACGTTCTATTGGAATTATACCTGGTTGTGAGAGACGCAAACAATGCATTTTGCAAACTTCCTCAAATATTATACAAGAAGCATGTGCAAATGGAGGTGAATGCATTGATTTGTGGTCAGAGCGACGTTGTCGTTGTAAACGGCCATTTTTTGGTGCAGATTGTCACAAAAAAATAAGCGAAGTTTGTTTTTAAACAATTAAAGAAATGAAAAATTTTCTTTTCAATTAAAGTTTTTTTTAATTTTTACTTGAAATATAAATTTAATTTAAGGTAACTTTTGGTAATTCAAATCAAAGTAGTTTTATTGAATATGCTTTGGATCCTAAAAAAAGCGCTTCATCTATTCATTCAAAAACTGAAATCAGTTTTTTTATTCGAACAAATTCTCAGTTTGCTAATATTTTCTACTTGGGTGAAGCTGAAAGTGAAGATGATGGTACATTTATTAGTGGAGAGAGTGGTTCTGGTATTTTTTATTTTAAACTTAGATGCTGAGTGTAAGTATATGCATTAGCATTGGCATTATTAAGAAAAATTTAAGAAACAAATTAAAATTTTTTTTTTAGGATTTTTGCAAGCCAATGTCCGAATTGGTGGGAAACAAATCTTTTCAGGAAGGATAAAAAGAGTTATTAATGATAATCAAGAACACTTTATTGAGATTTTACGTGATCAAAACGATGTTTTGGTTAGTTTATAATGACCTCTGTTTGTTTTTTGTAAAAAATTTAACAATTATCAAAATAGTTTTAAAACCATACTTTGTTAAACTTTAGATATATATATAACAAACCTTATTTATTTTCTCATTCATTTATTGCTAATACTTTTTTAGGTAAAAGTTGATGGAAAATTGGAAAAAGAAGCTATCATTAAAATTAATCGTTCTTTTGAACATCCTCTTCTAGCACAAACACTTATGATTGGATCTGCTTATAACATCCGAAAAGAAGCTTTTTATAATAATTCTGTTTTATTCAAAGGAACAATTCAAGACTTCCGTATAAATGATCAATTCGTGTTGCTTAATAATTTTGAAAATCAAAACAGTGATAATATCGCAAAATTACCGACCACATTATTGAATAATATGGAAGTTGAATCAAATTTTGGAAGACGAATTTCAGATCAAAACATTCTAAATGTATTGTTTAAATTTTTTAAGATATAACAAAAAAATTATTCAAAAGTATATTATTTCCTTTTTAGGGAACAGTTTCTGATGACATATGTACAGAATTACATCCGTGTAAAAATGGTACTTGTGTGAATACATTTAATGACTTTATTTGTAAATGTGATAATGGTTGGATTGGAGCGTTGTGCGATGAAAAAGATTATTGTATGTCATCATTGAATATATGTCCTAGGCAATCAAATTGTCTTAATATAAATGGTGGTTATGTATGTGAGTAATTTAAAAATATTTTCTACTTAAATATAATTGGAATAATTTAAACAAAATTGTTTTATCATTTTAGGCACATCTCCAGCTACTTTTGCGCCATCAAGCTATGCCAATTTTGCAATAAATCTCCCGTCCAATTACTTGCTGCCAATAAAACAGACAAATTTGACATTTGAAATAAGAACTCGATCTCAAGAATCAAATATACTTAAATTAGTAATTTTTTTATCAAAAAACATTAAATTGTAGAATTCTAATGCTATATATTGAAATGATAATATAATTTATCAATATTCTTAAGATATAGTTTTTATTAAAATTAAAAATTTTTAGAAATCATCTACAGAATTATTGAG
Organism: Diadocidia ferruginosa; assembly: GCA_027564275.1. NCBI lineage: Eukaryota > Metazoa > Arthropoda > Insecta > Diptera > Diadocidiidae > Diadocidia > Diadocidia ferruginosa. The sequence continues at coordinate 3,431 of JANSTW010075505.1, read as the reverse complement.
CTTAAAGTTAGGAATTAATAATACAATTCAAGTTGAATATTGGTCTAGAAATTCCCAACACAACAATTCTATACAACTAAATGATTTAAATATAACACTTAATGATGGCAATTGGCATTCAATTTTGCTTTCAAATAAAGCGCAAAATGTAGAATTTATATTTGATAACGTTTCTTTTCCGTCGACATTTTCAATTCCATTTTCTTTTAAAAGATTTGCCTTGGATCAAAATTCTGAAGTTAAATTTGGTAAAAATGATATTAATGATAGTTCTAGTTTTAAGGTATGCTTATTTAACAATATTTTGTTATAAAATTGTTTAAACTCTTTTAATAGATTCAACAAATTATTTTCTTAAAAGCTTAAAATTATAAATTTTTAGGGTTGTTTACGTAATGTCACATTCGGAAGTTTGGCACCTTTTTCATTTTTTGAGGGTGCTGAAGGTCTTGGTGGTTTTAATAAATCGCAAGAAATTGTATACTTTAAGCTTATTCAAGGACAAAATATTCGCGCTAATGGTTGCTTTACTGATAAAGTTTGCTTTAACGGTAATTTAAATCCATGTCAAAATGGAGCCGAATGTCATGATCTATTTAATTTAAGGCATTGTAAATGTCCTAAAGGCTTTGGTGGTAATCGTTGCGAGGTTAGTTTATACATTGTTTTTCTATTGCGCTAAGAAATTTACTACATAATTTTAAAATAGAATAAAAAAATTAATAAAATTAATGCCAATTTTTTTTTATTAGATAAATTTGGATGATTGTGATATGACGGAAAATAAACACAAAAATGTTAGCAAAAAATGTGGCAATAACGGAGCTTGCGTAGACGGAATCGCTAACTTCAGGTTAAAATGATTGTCTAGAAATTATTTATAACAAATAATTCTTATTAAAACTTATTAATCATAAATTTTAGTTGTATTTGCAATGACGGATTTACTGGTGAGCGTTGTGAAATCAAATTAATAGATAATGATAAATGCGATACATTTAAAAATGCATGCTTGAATGGTGGAAAATGCAAAACTACTTTTGAAGGTGACTTAAAATGTGATTGCCCGCCAAATTTTATAGGTCAATATTGTCAAACACAGGTAAACATAATTTTTTTTAGTTATTGATAAAAAAATACATTTTCAGCGAAGTAGCGATTGCTCAGAAGCACCATGCGAAAACAATGGTGAATGTCATGACATGAAAGTAAGTTTGCTTTATTATTAAAAAAGCCACAAAATTTCTAATTTTTTGCAATAATTATTTATTGTACGAAGTTTTTTTACAAAAGTTTTGTAACAGATTGCCCATTATTTACTTTCTTATAAACTTTTCAATTATCTTTAGCACGGTTTTTCCTGTTCTTGTGGAGACAAATTTAAAGGTGCGTTATGTGATGTAATTTCAAATAGTCGGGATCCTTGCCTTCAATTTCCTTGCCATAATGGTGCTAAATGCAACTCTACTCCGGATTCTACAGTATTAAAGAACAACATTTTTCCAACATATTCGACGCAAAATTTCACATGTGAATGCCGTCACGAATTTGATGGTCCATTTTGTGAGCGTTTCTTTGATTCATGTTCAAACAATAACAAATGTCAACATAATTCTCAATGTGAAAACATTTTTGGTGGAAAAATGTGTGTTTGCAATAAAGGTTGGCGAGGCGCTGATTGCAGCATCGATGTTGATGAGTGCCTTGAATCCGCGCCATGCGAAAATGGCGCTAATTGTCAAAATATTGCAGGATCATTTACATGTGAATGTCCTCAATTTTATTTTGGTTTGTTTTTTAATTATACATTTATTATACATATATAATGTAAAATACTAAATAGTAATTAAGCACAACACTGTATTAGCTTAGATTGTTATTTTGTTAAGAACTATTAAATCAATAAAAATTATTTAGAGATTTTTGTAATTTTTTTTCAACTTATATAGTTAATTATTAAAAGTACTTTTTTTATTTTCTTAGGTGATCGTTGTGAAATTGTCGGTAGTTGCGCTTCATCGCCGTGCCAAAATGATGGCGAGTGCCTTCAAAAATCTGCACAAGAACATACATGTCGATGTGCGCCTGGTTATCGAGGCAAATTTTGCGAACAAGAAATTGACTTTTGTGCTGATGAGCCATGCAAAAATGGCGCCACTTGTCATCGTATCTTAGCTGGATTTGAATGTTTTTGCATAGCGGGATATACAGGTAAAGTAACCACAGCAATTTATATATATGTACAGTTGCGGACAAAAGCTTTGGAATACTTAATAGTTTTACAAATAAAGCAATTTTTTCAATACTTTTATAATAAATTTAAAAAAATGAAAGATACAGTTTAGTACTATAAATAAAAACAATTAATTGATTTTATTATTTCAAAAAAATTAAAAAACAAAAAATAGTACGTCCACGAGAAGCTTTCTTATATCCATTATATTCCCACTGCCAAATTTAATTGTTTCTTTAGTACTGTTATGATAATTATATGTTTAATATATATTCCCATTTATCAACATGATTTGATTTTTTTTTGTTTTTGGATTCGTTTGTGCAATTAAACTTAAATAGATGGGACTCTTTGTAATAAACGAATTTGCATTTTCCAAAATCAACATCAGTATCGTTATCTTGTGAATTACTATTTTGTGGTTTATATAAAAAGTAGTCGTTCAAAATTAGAGGATATTTAAATTGAACCAAACTTTTGTCGTACTATTTTTTCCCTTTTAATTTTAATTTATTATTTTCATTTATAGAGCATGAAATTCTCTGCAAAACAGTATTTTTTATTTATTATAAAAATATTGAAAAAAATTTCTTTTAAAAGTACTAAGTGTCTTAAAACTTTTGTCCGTAACTGTATTAAAGTTAAAATAATTTTTTAACTATTTTTGTAATTGAATATTACAACGGAAAGCTTTTTTAGTATATTTACAAAAAAATTTGGCTTTATTTTAATTTTTAAATTATACGTAAATAATATCGATTGCTAAAAAACATTGAACAATGTTACTTAGTATTTAATTGAGTTTTAAAATTAATTATAGGCACATATTGTGAAACAGACATTAATGAGTGTGAATTAGCCGGCGAAACTCCTTGTTCAAATAATGGAACATGCATTGATCGAGTTAATTCGTTTGAATGTGATTGCAGTGATACTGGCTATAATGGGCCACAATGTTTGGATGATATTGATGAATGTAGTGTCATTGCTGAAGAAGTAACAACGGATCATTTAACAAATAATAATAATGACGGTATTTTGACCGAAACTTTATTAAGGACAACATTAACAACAAAAAATCATTCAATTTTATTGAATTGTATTCATGGCATCTGTACAAATTTTGCTGGTGGTTATCGCTGTGATTGTGAAGAAGGTATTATTTTTTATTATTAAAAAAACATACTTATTAGTCTAA
>JANSTW010075494.1:0-10013 GCA_027564275.1 Diadocidia ferruginosa | reverse complement strand
GTGAATTTAACCCAATTTTGACAATAATTATTGATCGAAAATCACTTAAAATTAGGTGAATTTATCCCAATTTTGACAAAGCTTATTGAGTGAAATTCACTCAATATAAGGTTTATTTATCCTTATTTTGACAAATTCGATCGAGCGAAATTCACTTAAAATAATGTGATTTCACCCTTATTTCGACACAATTTATTGAGCGAAATTCACAAAATTAAATGAATCGGTCGGCTAGGGCAAAGCGTACTTTTCATCCAATGCCTGAATTTGTTTATATAAACAAATAAATCAAGTATAGTAATTTCAACACTGTTTGAGAATCTCCATTCTGAATATGACGAGTTTAAAACATATGCCAACCTTTAATTCGCCCCACATTATTCGTTATCTATTGCTATAGCAAATTTAGAATCAAAACGAAAATTTTAAATTTTAAAATTATCACTCAATAAATCGGAATAGTTTATATTTCGCTTTATTGATAATGATTTGAGCGAATTTTTTATTGAATTTTGTCTTCAAAAAAGGGAAATTAAGATGCTGTTAGACGTTGACTTGTTCAAGAATCAAGAAAAAAAGGAAAGGGATCGAGAATATAAGATACAGAAATGTGTACACTCGAATGAAACAAAACAAAGACTTGCATAACTCGCTATTGAGAAGAAAACAAGTTATCGTTCTGAAAAAGTCTTCGCACATGGACTTTTTCCCATAAAGATATCACTTTCTTTTTTTTCTTGACGACTTGTAAAATTTTAACGTCTAACAGCTACATTAGATTTCACTCAGGAATGATTATAATTTGTTCACTTAACCTCACTCAATTGAGTGAAAATTTCTTAAGAGTGGTCTTTTAACTATTTTTTTTTGTATTTATTCATTCATATTTTAAAATATTGTTGAATATTTTTTAAATTATAATTTATTTTATCAAATTTAAATTGATTTTTTCGGACAAAAACAACGAGATTTATGTGAAAAACTTGTAGTGAAAACTGGTTCTAATTCAAAGACGCTTGGAAACGATTTGCGCGGAGAATCGCACAGAAAAAAACATTTTTTTATATATAATTTTATTTACTCATTCGGGGATGTTAAAAATAATGCTATATGGAAAGGATGAAAGTATATAACGATAATGATGTAAAATAAAAAAGTTAATTTTATCTGCAATTCTTAACATAGAAAATTATTAAAGCGATTAAATGTACTTAAAGCTTTTTCTCTTTTTAAATTTTCTTTACAGTTTTCAACATATTTTAACTTTGTACACAGCAAATACTACATGGTAATAATCCTTGTGATTTTTAATGTAAAAATTTAGTAAAATCCTCTTTATATTTAAATAATTTTCTACATTAAAATATAAAATAGGTTTAGTTTAGTGGTCGCCTATTGTGGGCGACTGGTTTTCATGTATTTATAAAATATATAGAGAATTTCCAAAACTTTAAGAATAGTTTTATTGATTTTATTTTTAGTTGTAGAAAATATATTCATACTAAATAAGCGAAATTTATAAGGTGGTTTTGTAGCAGCTCATTATTAAACTTTAAATAGAAAATATTTTATATAAATATTGTTCATTATATATAGACCTTAATTTTATAATATAAAATATCAAAGTATAACTTTATAGTTAATTTTGTCATTTAATATGGAGAATAATTTTAAATTAATATAATATTATTAAAGTCAACATTTCAGAAGCTTTAATGCACAGATTACTTGAATAAATACTTTAAATTAAAAGCAAACAATAAAAAATATATAAACATTGGTTGTAGGGTTGTCTGGAGACCGAACAACTATGCTGGTAATTCCGGTAAGAGGATGTTAAGCATATATATAGTTCGAAAGGTGACATGACATAACACCCAAAGACATAACGCCCAAAAGCTTTAGCAATCTTTTTTCTAATATTTTTTATTTATAAAACTGACAAAGCAACCAATATATAAACCCATCGCTTTATTTAACATATTTATAAGGCAAATTTTATCGGTTTTTAGCAAAGACAAAAACCAAAAAAAAGATTTCTCGTGTGATTTTAGCGGTTTATAAAGCTTTTGGGCGTTATATCTATGGGTTTTGTGTCAAGTCACCAAAGGCTTCAAAAACACTGAGAAAGCTTTAGAAGACAATTTTGTCAGTTGAATTTTTTCACCTTAATGGGTTTATCGCATTTTTTACAAAAAGCAAGCTTTTTAATATTTTCTTATTTCTAAAACCGACATAGCAACCGAAATTTAAAACCAATCGCTTTGTTCATAATTTTTATAAGGGAAATTTTATTGGTTTTTAGCAAAGACAAAAATCAAAAAATAGTTTCTCGTGTGATTTTAGCGATTTTAAGTTTGTTAACGCTTTTGGGCGATATGTCTATTGGTTTTGAGTCAAGTCATCAAAGGCTTCAAAAACAGTGAGAAGAAGACCAATTTGTCAGTTAAAACCTATGTAAATGGGTTGATTGGATTTTTTACAAAAAGCAATTTTTTAATATTTTGTATATCTAAAACCGACAAAGCAACCAAAATATAAACCCATCACTTTATTTAAAATTTTTAGAAGATAAATTTTATTAATTTTTAGCAAAGACAAAAACCAAAAAATAGTTTTCTCGTGTGATTTAAGCGGTTTTAAGCTTGTTAAAGCTTCTGGGCGTAATGTCTACATGGGTGTTGTGTCAAATCACCAAAGACTTCAAAAACACTGAGAAAGCTTAAGAAGATAATTTTGTCAGTTGAATTTTTTCACCTAAATGGGTTGATTGGATTTTTTACAAAAAGCAAGCTTTTTAAAATTTTCTTTTTTCTTAAACCGACACAGCAACCGAAATTTAAAACCAATCGCTTTGTTTATATTTTTTATAAGGGAAATTTTATCGGGTTTTAGCAAAAACAAAAACCAAAAAATAGTTTTCTCGTGTGATTTTAGCGGCTTAAAGCTTTGGTAAAGCTTTTGGGCGGTATGTCTAGGGGTTTTGTATCATGTCACCAAAGGCTTCAAAAACACTGATAAAGCTTAAGAAGACAATTTTGTCAGTTGACATTTTCACCTTAATGGGTTTATTGGATTTTTTTTTTACAAAAAGCAAGCTTTTTAATATTTTCTTATTTGGTAAATCGACATAGTAACCAAAATTTTAAACCAATCGCTTTGTTTATAATTGTTTAAAGGGAAATTTAATTGGTTTTTAGCAAAAATATTAACCAATAAATAATTTTCTCATGTGATTTTAGCAGGTTTTAAGCTTGTTAAAGCTTTTGGGCGTTATGTCTTTGGGTGTTGTGTCAAGTCACCAAAGGCTTCAAAAACACTGAGAAAACTTAAGAAGACAATTTTTTCAGTTGACTTTTTTCACCTAAATGTGTTGATTGGATTTTTAAAAAAAAGCAGGCTTTTTAAAAAAAAATATTTCTAAAACCGACATATCAACCGAAATATAACACCAATCGCTATTATAAGAATAATTTTATTGGAATTTAGCAAACACATAAACCAAAAAAAAGTTTTCTCGTGTAATCTTAACAATTTTAAGCTTGTTTAAGCTTTTGGGCGTTATGTCTTTGGGTGTTGTGTCAAGTCACCATAGGCTTTAAAAACACTGAGAAAACTTAAGAAGATAATTTTTTCAGTTGACTTTTTTCACCTAAATGTGTTGATTGGATTTTTTACGAAAAGCAAGCTTTTTAAAAAAAAATATTTCTAAAACCGACCTATTAACCGAAATTTAAAACCAATCGCTTTGTTTTAAATCTTATAAGAATAATTTGATCGGAATTTAGGAAAGACATAAACCAATAAATAGTTTTCTCGTGTGATTTTAGCGATAGTAAGCTTGTTAAAGCTTTTGGCCGTTATGTCTATGGGTGTTGTGTCAAGTCATCAAAGACATAAACCAATACATAGTTTTTTCGAGTGATTTTAGCGGTTTTAAGCTTGTTAAAGCTTTTGGGCGTTATGTCTTTGGGTGTTATGCCAATTTACCAGTTCGCAATGATATAGCTAAAATTTTCGTTTAAATCAGGTAAATCTGGCAAATCTGTTGATTGAAGATTTTTATGAACAATTTGTAGGATTTTTTTTTTGGCTGAACATTAAAGAAATTACGGAATTAGAAAATTTTAAAAAGCTTTACAACACTAAGAAAGCTTTAGAAGACAATTGAGTCAGTGTTGACTTTTTTCATCTAAATCGATTGATTGGATGTTATGGAAAAAAATGTTTTTTCTGAACATTCAAAAATCACGGAATCCGATGTAAAAATCGTTAAAAACTTCAAAAATAGTAAGAATTTTTTATTTGTTAATTTTAATTTTAAAAATTTAATTAATTTTTTCGAATCATTTTAAGAGCTTAATTTAAAGAGCTTTAAATTATGAAAAAAAAAATGTTTCCAAACATTTACCACATCAGCTCATCATATAAATTGGCAATTTAATTTTGGACGGGTAGTTCGTTCATTTCTCCATTGGGATGGCGATATATAATTATATTTATCTCATATATAAATAAATTCAATTATTTTATTTAAATTTAGCCTATTTAAATAATTTTATATAAAATTTTGTTTTGGTGTAGTTATTTAGTTAGCTATAGCTAGAGTTACCAGTCACTTTTACAATTTTATCAAAATTTAATTTAATTCTATTATTATTATAGGCTTATGTAGTTAGTTATATACTTTTACTTGCATCATGCTGCCTAAAGTATATAGAACACAGGAAAATTTAAATTTCAAATAAGGACATTTAAATGCTAAGATGCCTTAAAATAACTGAGGATATTCTATAATATAGTTAAAAATTTTATCACATTTTAACAGACATTTATATATTCTATTTTTGTCGCAAAATATACTTAAAATCTGCAGTCTATATACAAATTATTTTGAATTATTCAAATCCAAGTTAATTGTTTGAAATTGAATAATATTTTACTCTGCTTCCATAATATCCGTCTGCAATTAAAACTCGTTCCGGATCGATAAATATAGTGTCATTAACACTATGGGATAATTTACTTTAAATTCGAAAATAGATAGTTTATTCATGGTAAATTGGATTTACAATCTATATAAATTCTACAGACCAGATATAGATATAGATATAGATGATAAATAACAATAATCTATAGCTTAATCACCAAACACATCAGTATCATCAACAGCAGCAGCTGTATAATTATGTGGACAAGTGTCATCATCCCAGTATCACATTATCCTTATTTGTATGTCTTATTGTATATTATTATCATAGGGCATAGATGATAGTACAGCAACCAGAACATCTATGTTATGATACACGAGGTCAACTCTGATATAGAATTAATTATTTTTAGTTGACTGCCAAAAAGAAAAAAAGTATACAATATTTTTTGTTCCACCCGTATTTGTAAAATTTCTGATTTAATTATTGGGTATTACCAGGCTTGCGTAAAATATGAAATTTTGATCAAATGAAATCAATAATTGATTCGATCCAAAAATTATTTTTGATTCGATCAAAATCAATTTTGTTTTTGATTCGATCAAAATGATTTTTTTTTTTATTCAATCAGATTTTGATTTTATCAGATTTTGATTCGTTCAAAACCAATTTAGTTTTTGATTCGATCAAAATCCTTTTTTTGTTCAATCAGATTTTAATTCGGTCAGATTTTGATTCGATCAATTTTTGATTCGATCACAATAATATTTTTGTTGATTCGATCAGAATTTTGATCCGATCAAAATCAACTTTTTTTATTCGATCAAATTTTGATTAGTTCAAATTATTTTTTTTATTTATTCAGATTTTGATTCGATCAACTTTTAATTCGATCACAATAATATTTTTATGATTCGATCTGAATTTTGATCCGATCAAAATCAACTTTTTTTTTATTCGATCAGAATTGTCATTCGTTCAAAATCAATTTTGTTATTGATTCGATCAAAAAAAAAAGTTTTTTTTTATTCAATCAGATTTTGATCCGAACAGATTTTGATTCGACCACAGTAATATTATATATCAGAATTTTGATTCGAACAAAATCACCTTTTTGTTTATTCGAATAATTTTGATTCGATCAAAATCAATTTTTTATTCAGTCAAATTTTGATTCGATCAAAATCAACTTTTTTTATTCGATCAGTTTCTGATTTTATTAGATTTTGATTCGATCAACTATTGATTTGAACAAAATTAATTTGATTTGATCGATGAAAAAAAAAATAAAAAAAAAAAAAAAAAATTTTGATTCGAACAGAATTTCGATTCCATCAAATTAAACTTTTATTATTCGATCAAATTTTGATTAGATCAGTTTTTGATTTTATCAGATTTTGATTCGATTAACTTTTGATTCGAACAAAATTTATTTGATTTAATCGATGATCGGAAATCTAGTTTTTTGCAAGCCTGGATGTTAAAGGGTTAACAAGTTTCCTAATTTATTGTATGTGCTAACTTATTTGGTTTGACGAACCGAAAGACAATTTATAAGATTTTAAAATTTTTAAAGTATTTTTGTTTTAGAATTTTGGTTCCTAAAAAGCCAAAAACAAACGATTTTATTTTAATAAAAATAATATATGGACCGTAATTGGTAAAGTTTAATTAATTTTCCAATTCCAATAAAACATTTTTTAACTTTTTATCAAAAATATTGCCATATAAATGTTTTTAAGAATTTGCAATATAAATATTTCATCAGATCTTGATCCGATCAACTATTGATTCGATCACAATAATATTTTTTTGATTCGATCAGACTTTTGATTCGATCATAATACTATTTTTTTGATTCGATCAGAATTTTGACTCGATCAAAATGACCACTTTTTTGATCAATCAGATTTTGATTCGATATGATTTTGATTCGATCACAATAATATTTTTTTGATTCGATCTGAATTTTGAATTAATCAAAATTAAATTTCTTTATTCGATCAGAATTTTGATTCGATCAAAATCAGTTTTTTTTTTATTTGATCCAATTTTGATTCGTTCAAAATCAATTTTGTGGTTGATTCAATCAGATTTTGATTCGATCGTAATAATATTTTTTTGATTCGATCAAAATCAACTTTTTTTTATTCGATCAGAGTTTTGATTCGTTCAGATTTTGATTCGATCAAAATAATTTTTTTTTATTCGATTAAATTGATTTGATCGATGATCGAATGTAATAAATTTAAAAATCGATCTAAGTGCACTTAAGTAACTCTATACTATCCTTAAAGTGTATGTAAGACGAATAAAAGCACTCGTAGAATAAAGATTTAACTTTTTAATATTTCTGCATTTAATTTCTTTTTTAAATTTGCAAGTTTTAGGCTTTTAAAACTGCACTTGTAGAACAAAGATTGGCTGAACTGCAGTATAGCAAATATGGTCCAAATAGGACCCCACCTCTTCTATCCTGTAAGGGTCATATCCCGACCAAAAAATTAGACTATGACTTTAGCGGGAAATAAACCGCCCCCCCCCCTTTTCGGCAGGGGGAGGTTAAAGATTGTATGCAAAACCTTTAAAATGCAATATTATGATGTCACACTTATACAGAATGCAAATTAAAATTTTTTGTAGTGTGAACTTAAGGGAGAGAACCCTTCCCCCCCCCCCTTCAAAATAGAAGGGGTTTATAGTTTGTATATACAAAACCAAAATTGTCAACCAGATATTTCACAAAAATATATTTTAATTACTTTTGGCTAATTGAGTGGAACGGGAAAATTCATAAACTATAGGAAATGTTCAATCTTCTAAAGGGTCTTAAAAGGTCAAAAGAGATTAAAAGGTCAAATTTTTTGTTAACACAAAAAATTGCCCTGATTAGTGATAAATTTGTGCTTTCGAAAATCGTCTATACTAATTAATTTAATTCAAAATTTCATATGAAAATCGAAAAAAAAAGTTTTGAATCGAAATTTTTGTTAACCCTTTAACGCCCCATTAGTGCGTATTAGAGAAACTTTAGAATTAAGCGAAAAGAATATAAAATCAAGTTGAGAATTATTATTGTAGATTAAAATAAAATCGATAATATCGAAATTATTTGGAAAATGAGAATGTACAGTAATAATAATAATGACTCAAGTGGTGCAATCTGCATGTCAGTGGGTTAGGATTATTTAAATTTGTATTTAAGTTTCAGAAATTCATAACAAAATTAGATTATTTTACAAACATATTGCTTATTCTGGCTAAAAATCTTCGAAAACTTACAGGAATTCGACAGAAATGTTATTGGGTTTGACTATAGTTTTACCAGAATTACAAAAAAAATGTTTCAGAAATTTAAATATAAATCTGAAAGAAATTTTACGAAAATTTAATTTGAATTTTACGAAAATTGTTAAATAATAGAGAAATTCCAAAAATCAGGCCCGTTTATACATTAACGTAAAAGTTATATTTCTGTATTATACAATAATACATGCTGTGTGGGCGGAATAGTGTTAACTAGTTCGTATATAAATTTTACAAGGAAAGGTAATTTAGATTTATTTTAATTTATTTTTAATAAAAATTCTTTGGTACAATTTAACTTAATAGAATTTATTTAACCATTTTATTCTATAAAAATAAATATTAAGAAATTGTTAACCCTTTGTAAGCAGTGCAGGTGTTTTTTTTTACTGATCTGTTTTCATATAATTAAAAAAAAATGTTATAAAATAAGAAAATTAAATTATTTGCTAAAATTTGATTAAGAAAATTTAAATTAATTTTAAAAAGTTCCTTTTGTGCAAATACACACTAGGAGCTGCTTTAAGTATTATTAATATATGGTAACATGTTAACTGTTAAGGTGATACTACAAAATTTCATATATAAATAAATTTAGCTCTGGGAATGGGACTTGATGTATCCTTTGGCATCGCTTCGTTTCAACATATAAATGTAATTTTTTAAATTAAAGATGTTATCGTTGAAATTGAATGTATATACCAAAGAGATGAAATGATATAAACTGGGTTGATTGAAAAATATTTATACTATCCCAAATATTTTTCTAAAAATTGTAAATTTTCATTTATTATTATAATTTAATATTTTGCGAACGAATATTTTTTATATCCCACAAAGCTTAACTATAATATAAAGAATAATGTTGAATAAGTTAGAATTTTACATATTATACTATCCGAATTGAATCTATAAATACAAAATTTTCCAAAAAAGCATAAGGGAAATATTTTCTTTTTTCTCATTTGAAAATTTTCTTTTTCGTAAATTTAATAATATTTTTTTTTTGTCCTAAAGCACATGCAAAAAAATCCATAATATATCGTGAAAAATGTGTAGTTATTGTCTAATTGTCATTTGTCTTGTCTTAAATTTAATAGTACTGAGTGTCATTTTTACAACAAGATATCGAACCAAATGAAAATTCATCAATAACTATTGTCTAAAACCAGAATAATAAATCAAATAATTTTTTTAGTTTTTGACTATTTTAAGCAAAATTTAGCTTGAAACGAAAAAAAAAATAAGTTTCAGTTGGTTTTAACTCCCATAAGGAGGATTACTGTAGAGTTTTGTGTAAAGTGATTATTGATTGTTTTTCACGCGCAATAATCTCGATCATTACTAGAATATTAGTATCAAGTGAAACATAAAGCAAACATAGTTTAGCTTTATTTACAATATATTATAAGCTGCTTTTAGTGTTTGATTTATATCGACAATAAACTAATTAGCAATTAAAATTCATCCATTTAACAATTTTCAATAAAATCAATTACATATATTTTTCAACCCCAGTACAACGAAATAGTTAATAATTAAAGTTCATCTTTAAAAAAATTATTTAAATTTTAAAAAATGTATCACTTTTTTCAGATAATTTTAGCAATAAAAATAAATCATAAAATTTTAGCCTTTTTATTTTGAAATTTTTTACTCACTTTTTTGTTTCGAATAATTTAGCTGCTCCACAGAAAATTAATTTTAATTTAGTACAAATCACAAAATAAAATAATAAATTATTTTTTTTCGTCAAACACACCACAACAATAATTT